>JAEIIH010035530.1:0-10471 GCA_018904745.1 Drosophila orosa
CAAATAAAAATAAAAACTAATCATTGGATATGTTTACATCGAAATTAATTGTATTTATTCAACATATTATCCCGCTGGCAACGAATGCAAACGATTGATGGAGCACGACCCCTATAATGCCCACTAATACTTGATTTAAGCAGAACTTTTCAAAAAACAAACAAAGAGGGGACATGCAAAAAACATTCTTATATTTTGATGTCATAATTCTCGTCCCGTCGTGAGCCGATATTAAATGCCATAAACTCTTTTTTTCATTTTCATATTTGCCTTTCATGCGCGTGCCAAAATAATGCGAAACGAAAACACAACTCATCCGGCCGTGTGGACACATGTGCGTGTTTGTTTGTTCGCCTGTTTGTTTGGGGAAATACGCTGATGAAAAACAAACACTCGCCCAATTGGCATCGCCATCTCGCCAGAAGCGATTTCCGGCTGACAACTTCGCCGAATGGAACAACGGACATCCGCTGGGGCTGCGAACGGTGCACGCCTATGTCCTCGTCTACGACATGGGCAATTTGGAAACATTTCAGGTGAGTGCCTCACCCGGACTTCCTGCCTCTGATAGATCGTGACAAATATCGACGATTTAATTGCAGTACTGCCGCTCGATGAGAGATCAAATCTTGGACAGTTTCAGTCATCGTGATTTTAGTATAATTGTGGTCGGCAATAAATTTGACAATGTGACTGAGGCACAGGCCAACTCGCAGGTGAGTGCAATGTTTTTATATTACAAATAGTATACAATATTCATAAATTTGTAACTTGAAAAAGTGAAAAAGAAACGTTCCTCTATAACAAATAATTCCGAACAAGAAACAACTAAAAATGCCCCACTTAAGAGGCAAATAGCGAAAACCTTGGCTACATTGCGCTTGAGTTATTTGTTTTCAGCAGATTTGCTCTCAATATTGAATCCTTCTCTTATCGCACATGCACACATTCCGTCGGCGGCCTGGCAGGAGCTCAAGGATATTTCCACGCTGGTGCGCAAACATTGGCGCTGCGGCTACGTCGAGTGCTCGGCGCAGTGAGTAATCAATACGACCATCTGTCATGCGATATTTGTGTAACCGGGCTTTCTTCTCCTTTCAGATACAACTATAAAATCGGCGACGTATTCCGTGAGCTGATGGGCTGCACCAGCACGGGAGGAGGCGGAGGTGCTGGCGGCGGAGCGGGCGGAGGCGGCGGCGGAGGAGGTATGACCGCGAGCAGTATCCTGGCTGGCGCTGAGTACTCACAATCAACTAGGAATAAAGGACGCTGTACAATACTTTAGCAAATGTTGCATAAGTTTTTTAAGCAAACGTTCTGATCTGGCGCATTACACCCGAGTGAATTCTTTACCAGCAGCAGCTGTCATGGCGGCCACCGGGCATCGAGCAGCGGCAGGGTGCAGGGTGCAAGGTGCACCGTGGCGTATACGTAATCTCCTTTGGTGGTGGCGTATACGCAATCTCCCTGCCGGAGACACAACAACGACATTGTAGCCCCTTGCGAACGCTTGCAGATGCATATTTTAGCATATACTTTTAGTGGCCACACTCCGCCTCCCCCAATCCCCCGCCTGCGTCCGAGCTTCTCCTTTCGCTTCCCCCCACCGCCGCTTTTGTTTGCCATTATTACAACATTTTGCTGGCTGCCTTTATGGACGGCACACCTTGCTACCCTCATTTAAATGGCAATGGGGCTGCCGAACGAAGGATGCATACATACATACAAACGTTTGGTCAGCGGCCACGACATCCCGGTCCAGAGATCCAGATCCCGACATCCCTGCTGACAACTTTACGCATTTGCAATTCAATGCCCGTGCGCCGGCAGGAAGTGCAGCTGCCATGAATATGCGGCAATATCCCCGAAGTGCAGAGCAACAATTGCCAGTTGGACAGTTTGATTTTATATCGTTATTGTCGTCATTGTTGCGGTTATTATTTCTGTCGTGGAACGTAAATAGGCAATTAATCCCACCATAATTTACAATACATTTTATGTACGAACGAATAACCTTGTTATCGAAACAAACCGAGAGCGAATAAGTACTTAAGTAGTTGACCTAAGCTATACACGTATATGTAAACATACTTTAACGTTGTGATCATTTCAAGAATTAGTTGTTAAGCCAACCAAACAAGATGTCAGTTAATGCCAATGTCAAGTCTCCGAAACCGGAAAACAAAACGTACGTAATTTTAGGAGAAGTTAATAAATAGCCTTAGGTGCGAGTATCCGGGCCAGGTGTTGCCGAGATCCTCCCAAGGCCCTGGAATCAAAGTGTTACAATCATGTCATTCAAGTGCAGAACAGTGTACATTATTTAAGCGTTAAAAACAGAAGAGTTAATAGGAGAGAATATAAGTGCAGGGCTCTTTACACGGCGCCCGATTTGCATTGAATACAATAACACGTCATAAGGTCAATAATCAAAACAATTCCGATCAGTTCAGTTGATATCAATTCGAATATTGAATAGTTTCAAACGATTTTCAAATGTCTCGGCGTGTAAGGAGCCGTGATCAAGACGCCTTAAGACACCAGAAGCAAATATTTCGTAGTAGAATTAGCACTAAAGTAAGATTACAATTGGATTGAAAAGCGCACAAGAACCGACGACGATTGTGTTATTATTTTTAGTGATAATGCCATACTCGAAAGTGTTAGACAGCAAGCAGCGTTTGTGTAGCGTAGTGTAGTGATATCAAACTGATCTAGCCGATCGATTTATTAGCTAGGCAATGGCAATGGCAATGGAAATGACGTGTCGCCCTATCTGTCGCCATCTTAACTAATCTCAGTTTCCACTCACAAACACGCACATGCCACAACACCGATCTCTTTCTTTACCTCAAGAAACCACTCAAACTACTCAACAGAAAAGCAATCAAGGCTGACTTTGTACATAGAGATTTCAAAAGAAGAACTTTGCGAAAATGCTATGGAAACCGACTTTTACAGCAATATAAGTAAGCTCTAACTGATATTCAAGGTAGATAACTGGGCGCACTGCCAAAATTGGTTCCACTCCCAGTTGAGTGCTCGGTTAAGGTTCTAGGAGTAACTAAGCTAAAAACGAGATTCGAAACAATTTTTTAACGTTATTTCAAGGGTAACCAATACAACCAATAATAATAACAAGTAATTAACTAAATATTTGTGGCTTTGATAAAGGACATATACCATTGATGATTACAAATAATTAACAGCTTTAGGCGGCTTATTTGTTGAGGAGACCTTGCGAACTTACAGACTCTCTGACATTATCTCTCATTGGAAACCGTCTCTTCAGCAAATAAGCAGCTGAAAAGCACTAACATCAACATATTTATATAACACATACCTATATATACATACATATATATATATACACATATAAATCTAACGATAATTACCTTTGTTTCAAGTTTTTGTCTTTGATTTTCAACATTTACGGATTCGTCAAAATGGCTGTTAATTTTTGGGAAATAATTAAAACGCTAAATGCAAACCGTTGAAAGGAATTAAATGATTAACAAAACAAAATACATAAGTGCGACAAGGAAAATTGTTGAATTATTTATATTTAAGCAACGCGTTGCCTGCGACAGTTCGAAGCGTGAGAGACACAGAGAGAGAGGATTAAATAAGTGTAGCAATATACCAATTAATATCTCATCTTTAAAGTATGTATTAACGAATCAAAAGCTTCAGCCGCTTGTTGTTTGTTCAAAGCATTCAAAAGTACGTATGTAAGTAGCCTTAAGTGAAAGCTGCTACGTTTAGACAAGTATTGCAAAAGGTGCATCATGCATCATGCATCATGCATCATGCATCATGCATCATGCATCATGCGGCGCCCATGATCTCTGTTATTTTTTTGTAATAAAAGGCATGACGCGAGCCAAATTGTTGATTGGATAGAAGCTAGCCCACAGCCACAGAATAGTAGCAAGAGAATCGCACCGAACCTAAATGTTAAGCAATGGAATAACAAAATGTCGGCCGGAAACGGATGCAAACAAACTGTACTTAGTGTAGGATGCACTGCAGAGAGCACGATGCATGAGCACGATGGATATTCGCCGACAAACAACCGTTAGAAAAGTAGAGAACGTTTTTGAAAAATGCGCAACAGACGTAAATAAAAACAAAATAAAGTGATATAAAAAAGTAAGCTATCAGAGTCTTTAATTATTGGGTTAATAACTTATTATTAGTTAATATTAAATCGTTTTTAAATTAATTTCAGCGCCTTACCTTAATTTCATGGAGGCGGACCCGATGTGGCGTCAGCTGGCAACTGATTTATACCGCCCAAGGCGATTACTCACGGCCGTTATCAGCACTAGCAATTAGAAAACATTTCCATTTCTATTTTTAAGCTTTTTTTATTTTCTCTCTTATCTGCTAATAACTAAAAACAAGCTCACGTATTTATTGGCTGGCTTTCTGGGTAGAAACAAACTAGGACAAACAATTTTGGGCATCGTAGATCATCAACGACTTAGGCTAGCGACTGTTTTGGGAGTACATCTTTATGTATACATAATTCCTAACGTTAAGTCTTACAAACAAAAGGACATTTTGTTGTTGCTAAATTGCGACACGCAAGAGTTTAAAATGTGAACGTAATACAAACTTATCGAGTCTAGGTGCTACCAAATAAATGATCCTGCGACTGGTTCGGGTCGAGGTCAGCGGATGAGGCATAGCCAGGTGAGGATGATGGTTGGGGACACGTTTGGTAAATGACTTACAAGCGAAATGCTAACTGATGACGGCTGACGGCTGGTCTATCACTGATGCGGCTCGCTGGAGCTGCTGAAGGTTCGACTGCGACTCAGCCGCCTGGCCCGCTCGGCCAGCACCGCATGCTCGCTTCGCCCATCCGCCAGGTGATGCGGCAACTGCAGAATGTCCTGCAGCTGGCTCTTCAACTGCTTGGTTTGCGGACGCTGCTCTGGTTCGGCGGAGAGCATCTGCTGCAGCAAATCGTACTGCTCCGGATACTTGTGGGCAAAGTCCTTGGGGTACTGGCCATCCCGCAAACTTCGCAGCGTCTTGATTCGCTCCATTTCGGTGCAAAAGTACACGTGCAGCTCGAAGAAAATCAGCCCCAGAGAGTAGATGTCCACCTTGTAGTCGTAGTGACGGCCCAGGAGCTGCTCGGGCGACATGTACAGGTGAGTGCCCACCTGCTGAGTGTGGCGGGCACAGGAGGGCAGGCCGCTCTGATCCCCGCACTTGGCTACCAGGTTCGGAATGTCCGCCATGTCGGTGACCAGCCCAAAGTCCCCGATCTTGATTTGTCCGTCCTGCGAAAAGAAGATATTGCTCGGCTTGAGGTCTCGATGGATGAGGCCTTTGAGGTGCACATAATCCACTGCGTCCACAATCTGATGAAAGATGTCACCGATGTGGGCTGCCCTGGCCTCAGTTCGATTGTCCCTCAACCAGTCGCGCAGACTCTCCTTGCGGCACAGCTGCATCTGGATGTACAAGTACACTTTGCTTGGCTTGCCAGCCACTCCATTCTGAATGGTGGCACTTGGCGGCGTCACATGGCTTCCGTTTTGGTTGTTGTTGTTATTGTGGTTCTGAGCCAGAGCGAGGGTGAGCGGCTTTCTTCGCGGTCTGTTATCGTTGTCCGCCTCATCGCCACTGCCATTGCTTTTGGTGCGAACAGATTCGATTTGAAAGGAGTTGGACACCAACTGGTGCTGTGAGTAGTTAATGTTCTTCAGATCGAACGAAGCCGAATGGATGTCAATGGATACGGAACTGCGATGGTGCCTCTTCTTCTCGTCCTTCTCCGCCTCCTCCTCTTCATCATCATCATCATCATCATCATCATCGTCGTCGTCGTCGTCTTCATCGTCACCGTTGCCCGCCTTCAAAGCTGCCGACTGCGACTCGCTGCGGAATTCAATGAGAGAGTCCTCCTCCTCATCGTCGTCGTACTCCTCCCTGATGTTCCTAAGTGCTGGCTCCGCGTGTCCATGGAAATCGTGGCTGCAAGCAGTGCTATTTGCTGCATCCGATACCCAGGACATAAGTTGCTGGTGGCGTTTCTCCAGCAGCTGGTCCGCAAACGAGGGCAGTGTACTCTCGTCTGGCGTCTCGATCTGAATGGAGGTGGACAGCTCGTGGGCAACTAGCTTACGATCCTCCTCCTCCTGCCACCCAGTTGGCGGGGTTTCCGTCCAGGACTGCAAATTAATAATTGGATTAGCTATAAAAGATAAAAGTTGCCCAAGCCTGGCTTACTCACATGGAAATATCGCACAATGTTGTGGTGCTCGCAGCTGGCGAGGGTACGAGCTTCGCGGAGCACTCGTTGCCTGGAAGCCTCCTTGTTGGGCAGCGTGATGCGCTTAATGGCATACCTATTCTCGTCCAGTTTGTTTTTGGCCTCGAAGACCACACCGAAGCCGCCGCGTCCGAGGCACTGCATCAGCTCAAAGTCGGTCTGGAAGCGCGAGGTGTAGTGCTCGCCCGAGTGAGTGGTGGACTCCGAAATGGTGCGCTGGCTTCGGCCGTTGGGTGGGAAGCTAAAGCGATTGCCTGGATTGCGCTGCATCGGGACCACGGGGCCCAGGAGAGCCTGTGTGGATGCTTCGGTGGCCTCGATGGCAGTTTGCACCGGCACATGCCGCTCGATGACCAGATACTCGCGCTCCACCCGCTGGTTTCGCTGTCCCATAAAGATGTTCAGGAGCACAGCAGAGGTAAATGCGATAACTACGATCTCCTTCCACCAGAACCACAGCGACAAGATTACAACCTTCACAGGGGCATCAATGTCATCCAGACTGAAGCCCAGATCGTCGTTGATGCTGTTGTTCCCTGTGGGTTCCGCTCCCTCAGACGTGCCATTGCTTGGACCCGGAGGCGCCTCGATGGCAGGCAATCCACTTGGAGTCTCATTGGTGCCGCACTCCGATGGACCCTCAAAATCAGAGGTTGTGTAGAAATAGAAGCCATTTCCATTCACAAACTCTGAGGCATTCAGCACTGACTGAGCTGCCACAGCAAAGTTCTGGTCGTCATAGGGCACCAGCTCGCTGCCTTGTCCGCCTGCTGTACCCCCGCCAATGACCTCGGGCTCGTCCTCGTCCTGTCGGAATATCACCAGCGAGTTGCTGCTGGCCGCTATGGGCTTCCAAGGGATCTTGGGCATCAGACTGGTGTCGCCTGTGAGCTGCTGGTAGGCCTTCGTCTGGTCCATGATTTCCTGGCGGAGACGAATGGACTCCTGGATATACAACTGCTTGTCGTACATGCCCAGGTAGATGGATGGCGCACTCTGCGGCCTGTTGGGCACCTCCTCATCCGCCTCATCCTGTTCCCAGAGCCACTGGGCCGAGCTGAAGAGATCAATGGGCTTCAATTCGTCAGCGCCATTGGTGTTCCAGGCACTAACAATCGGGTGATCAAACTAGGAGCATATTAATTGAATTAGTTCGAGAAATAAACTTGGTATAGTCCTCCTTTCACTTCAACTCACCTTGTACTTCCAGAGTATGGTCTGGGGGTCGCTCTTGCTGAAAGCACAGATTACTCCCTCGGGCACCACCACCTTGATGTCCATGTCCAGGACAGCCAGCTCTAGCTCATCGCGCGGCTGTTGAGTGCACTCAGAGGCTCGGACAATATCCAACTCGTGCTGGCCCACGCTGAAGTTCCATCGCTCCATGCCGGTCCGCGACTCCACAGCCCGAACAGTTTGCGTCTGACGGCGTACCACAATCACATCATCCAGAAGCGGATCATGGCCCACAACGTAGCCAGCCTCGTCCCTCAGTTGGTCATCACCGTCCTCCTGCCGGACCTCCTCCTGATCCGCTTCCTCGATGGTGTCGTTGATGGCTCGCCCATCATTCGTGGAGTTTACACAGCCGTTGATGGAGCACTCGTAGAGCAGCTGGCCAGTGCGAACGGAGACGCCGTAGGAGCGGGTCTCCTTGCCCCCGGATATCACCAGATCGTCACTGAATTTGGCACTCGAGCTGAGCAGGTGTTCCGCCGTTATCGGTATGGGATCGATCGATTCGCCGTCGAACTTGTAGATGCCGCCGCTCAGTGAGGGAATCATGCGCACAAACTGCCCGTTGTTGGTTAGCTCCAGGCGGTGGATGCTGGACGAGATTAGCGGACCGGGGGCAGTGGGCACGCTCCAGCGCAACTTCCCCGACTTGGCAATATCCAGGGCGCTCAGTCGTCCGTCCAGTGTGCTTATATACAGGAGTCTGCCGGGAAAAGAAAGTATAAATTGATTAATAACTGGGAAAATCTGACCCTGACCTAATTAACAATTTACTTATCAGTGATTGACTCTTTTACGACCTGCCCTGGTCAATTTATTTTACTTTGTTTACCTGTGTTGACTTATTTATTATTGTTTTTATACTATAAATCAGCGGAGGGCACGAGATCTAACGGTTTGAGCAGCAGCTCGGCCAGTTGCCTCCGAAAAAAGATAACGGTTCGAGCAGCGTGAGCAAATTGAGCCACGGCGTGCCCTTCGCTGCTATAAATATTATTTTTTATAAATATTTGATCATCTCTTTATTATGTATATATTTGGTTAAGTAATTTAAAAGATATTATAATGGTACTTTGAAAATTTGTGTACTTCAAATTTAATTTACTTTTCTTAAATGCATTACGATACCATAAGACACCGATCCAAACTAATATATTTCAACGATTTTAATTTATAAAAACCAAAAAGGATTAAGATAACAATACTTCTACATCATTTACTTGGGTTTCGGCATTTTAATTTATAAAAAACTGTAGGATTTAGTGTTAAACCCAACCTAGTGACCTTGGCACTGAATTTTTGCTGCAGGTGAATTTCATCATCCCGCTCCAAGGATAAACAAATTCATCCGAAAGGGTCACACTGGCGATGCCATCTGTTTGGCGAAAGAGTGTGGGTGTGGGAGGGGGGCAAAGGCGGCTCAGCTGATGCCGCGCCAAAAGAAACCAACAAGTGTCAGTTTGCTCCTCTTCATTTCCCCTATCTCCATCTCTGTCCCGCCCACTGAAGAGCCGAAAATGGCGCCCTCCGACCATCGGCGGTAAGGCAAGCGAAAAGAGAATGGTGAAATTCGGTAAAAAGTTAAGCAAACGGAAAGAAAGCAAAACAATCGACGAAACCTGTTTAAATTGACGTGCATAAACATATCTCTGACCTGCCTCTGTCGCAAACAAAAAGAGCAGTTAACAGTTTTGCCAAATGACTCACCGCATGCTTGATAAGCGCGTTCACCGATTGCTACTGCTAAACACTAGTTAAGGGTCGCAGTCGTAGCGAATAGTATCATTTCGGGGCAGACCTGTGGCGAATTTCAGGCTGCACCACGTCTTGTTTACAACCCACTCCCGTTTCAGCTAACTTACTGAGCACTTTCCGAGTGTTTTTAATAAATATTCACAGCTTTTTTT
This sequence comes from Drosophila orosa, assembly GCA_018904745.1. Classification (NCBI taxonomy): domain Eukaryota; kingdom Metazoa; phylum Arthropoda; class Insecta; order Diptera; family Drosophilidae; genus Drosophila; species Drosophila orosa. The sequence continues at coordinate 9,439 of JAEIIH010035530.1, forward strand.
AATGTTTGCTGCTTCAGAGTTTCCACTCGCACTGCGTTTCTGCGAATGTTCGAGAACATTTTCACCAGAATGCATAACAAAAGGGTCACACACATAAAGCACTCTGCTTCTTCTTCGCTGTTTATGCTATTGCCACATACCTGCGTCCGATGCGGCGTTCTTCCTGGTCAACACACTGCGTCAGGGCCGGAGGAGTGGAGGAGCCCGTCTGCAGCTCCAGGTCCCTCGATTGCGCCCTAGCCTGGTGCGGACTTAGGGCCACAAAGCCCGCCATGGTAAGTGCCACCAGCTGCAGGAGGCTGAGGTTGCGACGACGGTGCCTCACGATGCCGTCCAGGTCATCCTGCATGCCCATCATACGCGCATATATACGTAATCGTTATCTAGGGCCGATCGAGGGTTTGCGGAATGCAAAAGTGGGCTTCGGTCTTCTAATTGGCTCGAACGGCAGCGGTGACGTGTTGACGCACTTCTGGCGTCGGTGGCGGTGGAACAGCAGCGGCAGTGGCACCCGGCAAGGTCGACGCACATCTCCGCATAACTCCCGGTCGCGCCCGCAGCAAGCAATTGCAAACTAACTAACTAATTTGTACTAAATTCGTAAAACTTAAGTTGTTTTTCTTTCGATTGGCCCGCAACACGCTGCTGATTGGAGCAGTGTGACCGCGTTTCAGATGCCATTGATTACCAAAGCGCGGATGACACCACTTCGGCTTTTATTTCGTCATTGGGTAAAATACCAAGAAAATACCGTTGATTTCGGCAGGTATAAAAGGTACAGTGAAAATCGGTTACCACGTTTTTGTTAGTTTAAATATATTTTTAATAAATAGAGAGATCTAGTTTGTTAGCAGTTTAAGGATTTCAGCTAGCTATAATCAATAAATAGATATTTATTATAATTGAAACCATTTTATTGAATTTTATTATTAAAATAAATCAATAATTTGAAGGCTAATCTTTACAACCTCCAGAGAAACAGAAAGTAAAAAAACGTGTATCCTATAAAAAATAATTTAAGGTTCACTACCAG
>JAEIIH010035561.1:0-23027 GCA_018904745.1 Drosophila orosa
TCGGCATACAGAGGATAATTGCTGGAGTACCACTGCACGCCAGAGAGTTTGCGCTCATTGCGGATCAGGTGCCAGGCATCGCCCATCTTGATGCCCAGCCCCTTAGCCTCAGCAGTACGGGCGATTGCGCAGCCGTCGTTGTTAGACAGCACGACCACAGGCAGCCGTTTCAGGCGCGGCTCAAATGCCCGTTGGCACGAACAGTAAAACGAATTGCAATCAATCAGGCCGTAAACCGTCATGGCTTTTCGCGCACCACGCCCGTCACAGTGGCCCAGATATCCACATCCTGCGCCGGGTCAACGCGGATCGGCTCCCGGCTGTCATCGCCGGAAACCAGCCACCAGCGGCCCTTCTGAGCCCGTAGCTCAGCCAGCAGAACCTGCCCAGCAGCGCAGGCGATCACCAGTTGCCCGGACGCCTGTTGGCCAGACGTGTCTGCAATCAGGACATCGCCGTCTAGTATGCCTCGCGCTGCAAAAGTCGCACCATTTACCCGCACTGGATATCGGCTTGGCCTGCGGAGATCCAGCACATCAGTTAGGTCAATCGGTCCTTCAATTGCATCGGCTGCAGGGCTAGCGAAGCCTGTTGTCCGGTCTCCCGCGTATGCGCTCATGACATGCCCTCCATAAAGAGAACATAAAGAGAACAAAATACTTCGATTCGTCAACTGTGTCCCATTCCAGATGGAAGTTGCTTTGTTTATGTCGCCCTTAAAATTGCTTGCTTGGGCCAGAAGGATCTAGTAACAAGTCAAAATCTCCGAAGTCGTGTGTCCATCTGGACCCACGGCTTTTTTTATATCTCCTGAAAAGTGAAACGAATGAAACGCAACAGGCAGCCTACCTGCCGTGGTGACGTTTTGCTGTGCGGAAAATATCCCGTCTTAGTGGTCGCGTTATTTGGTTGTGGCGCATACGTTGTGCGCTTAGCCGAGCGTGGCCAGACCCATCATCGTGCTGATATTATTTTGCCTGTCTGCGGAAATGCAAAAAATACCGTTGCACAGTGCAGCGAGCTTTTTGCCATCACTCCACTGCAGATTGTTCTGGCAAAAAAATCCGCTACGCCAGTAGTCATTCCTGAGCACGAGATGCGGCGAGTTGATGCAGCTCTGATTAGGGAGCGGGATGCCCGTATAGCGGAACGGTTGCCATCCGGCGCTATCCGATCAAATTGGCCTGAGCCAAAGTGGGGTGATCGCGGTCGCAAAATCGGCCGGGTATCAGCCAGCTAAGGTGACATGATAACGCGGTATTATCTGACACAGCCTATCAGGCAATGTGTCAGATAACCCGCAAACACCCCCTAAAACCCGTCAGATAACCGCAGTTATCTGACGCTTTTTGAAGGGTCAGAAAGACCCTATAACGTAGGATTATCAAATGGTTAGCGGTGATCAGCCCAGATCGACCGCGCCAGCGACGCCAGAAGAGGCATTTTGCCCGGCTGATATCATGCTGGTCAGAACGTGGCTCCATAACCGCAGCCTGCACACGGCGCGAGCCTACCGCGCAGACGTCGCGGAGTTCGCCCGCTTCACCGGTAAGCCGATGGCTGAGGTGCAGCTTGCCGACCTTCAGGAGTGGCATGACAGCATGAGCAGCGCGTCCGACGCCACGCGACGGCGGCGCATGAGCGCGGTCAAATCCGTTCTCACACACGGCGCAAAGCTTGGATTCCTGCCGCATGACGCGGGTGCCGCGTTCCGTCTGGAGCGCGGGCGCGACAGCCTGAACGAACGCATCCTCTCGCGTCCGCAGACGCTGGCCATGCTGGCGGCGGAGAAAGACCCGCGCCGTCACGCACTGCTGGCGCTTCTGTATGGCACAGGCCTGCGCCTTTCCGAGGCGTGCGGTCTACGCTGGCGCGATATGACACGCCGCCAGTCGGGCGGCATTGCAACGATATTCGGCAAGGGCGGCAAAACCCGGCATGTCCAGGTCTCTGCGTCATTGTGGAAAGAGATCATGGCCGTGAAGGTCGATGGCGGGCCAGATGCGCCCGTAATCCCCGGCCATGATGGCGGTCCGCTTCACGTTCGCGCTGCTCATCGCGTCGTGAAGCGGGCCGCGAAGCGTGCGGGATTGCCTGATGATGCGTCAGCACATTGGCTCCGCCACGCTTTTGCGTCTCACCAGCTGGATGCCGGTCAGCCGGTCCATTGGGTGCAGGCGCAGCTTGGTCACAGTTCGCTGGCCACAACGACACGATACAGCCACGCCAACCCAGATGCGGTCGGCGCGGATCTTCTCGCCTAACGCAACTCGTGCGGGCAACCCTGACAATGATGGAGAATGACGATGCAAACCGTGCCTGACGGTTTCATGATGGACAGTCGCGGGCGGTTGGTACCGGATGCGAACGTGCGCCCATCTGACAAGCTGCAAGACGAGCTGGTGCGCCGCCTGCATGAGCAGGGCGACCCGGTGCGGCAGTTCATGCGGGATTTCAAGACGCTTTGCTTCACGGAAGTCCATGCGTTTCTTGAGCTGGTAGCCGACCAATACGGCACCAAGATTGGCGGCGAGAAAGGCAACGTCACGTTGTCGAGCTATGACGGCACGCTGCGCGTCACGGTCGCGGTCGGCAACTGCATTTCGTTCGGTCCGGAAATTCAGGCGGCCAAGAGCATCATTGATGGCTTGCTGACCCGGTGGTCTGAGGGTGCCAATGCCAACCTGAAAGCCATCGTGCTCGATGCGTTTGACGTTGGGCAGGCTGGCAAGCTCCAAGCCGCCAAGATCCTCGCATTGCGCCGTCTGGAAATTGATGACGAAGAGTGGCAGCGCGCCATGACCGCCATTTCCAACAGCGTGCGGCTGGACGTCACGAAGGACTATGTGCGCCTGCACAAACGCTCTGGCGCGGAAGCCAAGTGGGAGCTTGTGTCCTTCGACATGGCCAAGCTGGACACATGAGCCGCAAACAGGCGGTTCTGACGTGCCTGAAGCCGCTTGTTGGCGCTCTGGACAACAGCATAGCCAAAGAGCCACCGAAGCGCGCTGACGGCTTTTATACCGGCCCTGAATGGCGTGCCCTGATGAAAGAGATCAGGGCAGAGCGGCCCAACTGCTGTGAGCAGTGCGGACGCACCGGCACGCGCCTGTTTGGGGACCATATCGTGGAACTGAAGGATGGTGGCGCGCCGCTGGATAAACGGAACGTCCAGCTGCTCTGCGGCTCCTGCCACACGACCAAGACAGCGCATGAGCGGGCAAAGCGAAACGCGGTGGAATACTGAAAAACGGCAGTTTTCCGCCATTTCTCAGAGGTATGCACTCACGTCATGCATAGCTGCCGCGCATGCGGCCAGCGGGTAGGGGGGAGTGTCAATCTTGAGACAGCATGAGGCACCTGAACCGCGCCAGTGCCACGCGTGAAAAATTTTCCGTTTCCAAGGTTTTGAAGTGCGCACTTTGAGCGCAAGGGGAGGGGCTGTTGGCCAGAAAATCCGCTATCAACTGGACAGCGGTCGAGAAGGACTTTCGCGCTGGACGTCAATCAAACCGCCAGCTTTCGGAAAAATATGGCGTCTCTGAAAGTGCCATCCGCAAGCGCGCCAGTGCAGAGAAATGGGTGCGCACCAAAGCGGGAAAAGTGCGCACTTCCACGCAAAGTGCGCACCATCCCGTGCGCACCACCGCGCCACCCCCCGAAAAGCCCCGCTCCAACCCGGCTGAACCTGCCGATCATCTCCTGACTGAGCGCATGGCGTCGCTTACGTCCCGCCTGCTCGGTGAGCTGGAGGATACAACGGCGCATCATGGGGAAATTGCCCAGGCGATTGAGACGGAAACGGCTGACGACAACAACGAGCGCCGCCGGAACGCCATGCTGAAAGCCATCAGCACCAAAGACCGTGTAGAGACGCTGCGCGCCCTGAAACAGATCCAGCACATGGATCAGGGCAAGGCTGGCAAAAAGGGCGTGAAGGAAGAGCGGAGAGAGGCAGCTGAAAAAGCCGCATCGGGCCGTTTTGCCCGCATGCCGTCTCCAAAGCTGGTTGTGAGTAATGGTAAGTGACGCGTCTAAAAAGCCTACGCGGGTCCGCCGTAAGGCCGCACCACGCAAGCGCGCACCAGCCGCCGAACCGGAGAAAACGTCTGCGCTGACGTGGACCACGGCCTGCCCGGACTGGGAAAAACGCATTCAGGCCGGAGAAAGCCTAGTGCCCTGCAAACCGCTTTTTCCTGAGGCGGTAGAGCAGGGCATGGCGGTCTTCAATGCGCTCAAGATCGTAGACGTCCTGCACGAACCGACCATCGGCGAGTCCTGCCGGGACTGGCTGAAGGACTTCGCTTCGGCGATTTTCGGTTCCTATGACCCGGATACCGGCACGCGCCTGATTACAGAGTTCTTCCTGCTGGTCAGCAAGAAGAACACCAAATCGACCATCGCGGCCGGCGTGATGCTCACAGTGCTGATCCTGAACTGGCGGCAGTCTGCTGAGTTCCTAATTCTGGCACCCACGAAAGAGGCCGCCGACAACGCCTTCAAGCCCGCCCGTGACATGATCCGGGCTGATCCGGATCTTGAAGCCCTGTTTCATGTGCAGGACTACAGACGCATCATTACGCACCGCGAAACCGGAGCGACATTGAGTGTCGTAGCAGCGGATGGCTCTTCCGTGGTCGGGAAAAAAGCCACCGGTATTCTGGTGGATGAACTGTGGGAGTTCGGGAAGAAGCCAGCAGCGGAAAACATGCTGATGGAAGCGACGGGCGGTATTGCCGCGCGTCCGGAAGGGTTCGTGATCTACCTCAGCACACAGGCGGATGAAGAGCCTGCCGGGGTGTTCAAGAGTCGTCTGGACTATGCCAGGTCAGTGCGGGACGGAAAGATCAGCGCACCCCGGTTCCTGCCGGTCATCTATGAGTTTCCTCAGTCCGTGCTGGACGAAAAGGGCCAGCATGACCCGGATAACTGGTACATGACCAACCCCAATCTCGGGGTGTCTGTGTCAGAGGAGTTCCTGAGCGACAAATATGCGCAGGCCAAAGAGGCCGGGGAAGGTGTTCTTCGGGTCTGGATGGCCAAGCACCTGAATGTTCAGGTCGGTCTGTCCTTGCGGGAAAAAGCATGGGCCGGGGCCAAATACTGGGAACGGCGCGGCACTAAGTCTCTGACGCTGGAGGAGCTGAAGAGACGTTCTGACGTGATTGTCTGCGGCATTGATGGGGGCGGGCTGGACGATTTCCTATCTCTGGCTGTTGTGGGACGCTGTGCGGAAAGCGGAGACTGGCTGCACTGGCAGCGCAGTTGGGTGTTTAAGGATGTTCTGAAGCACCGGAAGGAAGAGGCCCCGCGCTATCTGGATTTCGAGAAACAGGGCGACCTCGTCATCCTGATGGAGATGCGGGACGACAACCTGCAGTTGACGGCTCTGGTGAAAGAAATTGACCAGACGGGCAAACTTTGCATGGTCGGTCTGGACCCGGCCGGGGTCGCGGAAATTGTCTTTGCTCTGCATGCGGCGGGCATTGAACAGGAGCGCATCGTCGGGATCAGTCAGGGCTGGAAAATGACCGGTTCCATCAAAACGCTGGAACGTAAACTGGCGGATGGCACGTTCTCTCACGGGGCACGCCCCATCATGGCGTGGGCTGTGGGGAACGCAAAGGCGCAGGCCAAGGGCAACAATGTGGAAATCACCAAGCAACTGGCAGGCGGCAAGAAAATCGACCCGCTGATGGCACTGTTTGACGCAGTCGCCTGCATGGCCCGCAACCCGGAGCCGCCTAAGCGCAGCATTTATGACAGGGAGGAGTTATGGGAGTCCTGAACAGGCTGTTCGGCACACAGGCCCCACGCATGGAGCGCAGAGAGCCGACCTTTCAGGCTGCGGGAAACCCCGAAGATCCGACCACGCCTTTGACGGAGATCCCGAGCTGGTCAGAGTGGCTCGGCTGTGGCGGGGAGCATCAGGACTGGGCACCGCGTGTGACAGAGCAGACGGCAATGGCCTGCTCAGCCGTCTATCGGTGCGTGACGCTGGAAGCCGGGGTGATTGCAGGCCTGCCACTGAAAATCTGGAAGCGGGAGAAAGATGGTCAGCGGGTGGAACAGCCAAACCACCGGCTGGCTCCCTTGCTGAACGTCATTCCCTATCAGGGCCGGTCTCTGACGGCTTTTGCGTGGCGGGAGCTATGGGGCATCAATGTCCTGCTGTCCGGCAACCATTTCAGCGCCATCCGGTATGACGGCGCGGGCAGGGTGGTCGGGTTCGAGTGCTTCCAGCCATGGCAGGTGCAGGTGGTGCGGGTGCCCAGTATCCGGGGCGTGAATTTCTATGTCTGCACCCATCTGGATGGCACGACGGAAACCTTCACGCAGGATGAAATGCTGCACATTCCCGGCCCCGGCTTTGACGGGATCAAGGGTTTGTCCCGCATTCAGGCGTTTGCGCGCGGCTCCATCGGGCTGGCGCGGACTATGGAAGAGCGCACCGGCCGCATGCACCAGAACGCGGCGCTCCCCAGCGGGGTGATGCAGGTGCCGGACAAAATGAGCGATCCGGCCTTCCGCCGGATGCAGGCGCAGCTCAAACAGAACTATGCGGGCGTGAGCAACTGGGGCCGCACCATTATTGTGGACGAAGGGGCGAAATACACCCCGTTCCAGCTCAGCCCGCAGGATCTGCAAACCATTGAGGCACGGGGGTATCAGGTGGCGGATATCTCCCGCTTCTTTGGTGTCCCGCTCCATCTGCTGAACCAGACGGAGAAAACGACATCATGGGGCACCGGCCTTTCTGAAAACACGCTGGCCTACCTGATTTTCACGCTGGATGCGGACCTGAAGCGGATTGAGGCCGAACTGAACGCCAAGCTGTTTTCAGGCTCAGCCTGTTATGCCGAGTTTGACCGCGAAGGCCTGCTCTCCATGGACCCGCTGAAGGCGGCTCAGGTCACGGCGCAGGAAATCAGCAGCGGGCAGATTACCATCAACGAAGGGCGGGCCAAGCGGAGCCGGCCGCCGGTTCAGGGTGGCGATACCGTGCTGGTCAACAGCACGAACGTCCCGCTGGAGCAGCAGGCAAATAAGCAGGTCAACCCCAAGCCAAATCTTCGCCCTAATCAGAACTGAGGCATCATGTATAAATACAATTCCGCTGCCGCCCGGTTTTCCTGCCGGGCGTTGCTGGCGCATGCGCAGGCCGGACTGCCGCAGGAGCTCGGCACACGCCCCCGTGCCGCAGCAGACCAGCCTGCCGAGATCTACCTCTATGACGAGATCGGCCTGTGGGGCATCACGGCAAAAGACTTTACTCAGGCGCTCCTGTCTGTTGGACCGGGTCCGGTGGATCTGCATATCAACAGCCCCGGCGGGGACGTGTTTGATGGTCTTGCCATGTATTCCGCTTTGCAGAGCCACGATGGCCCGGTGAATGTCATTGTGGATGGACTGGCCGCCTCGGCAGCCTCCTTCCTCGCGCTGGCAGGAAGCACCATCAGCATGGCCCCCAACGCCTTTCTGATGATCCATAACGCATGGGGCGTCGTCGTCGGCAACAAGGGCGACATGACGGACACGGCAGGCGTCCTGACCAAAATCGACGGGCAGCTTGCCAGCCTCTACGCCCAGAAAACAGGGCAGGGAACGGATGCCATCGCCCAGATGATGGATGCCGAAACGTGGTTCACCGCGCAGGAAGCCAAGGATGCCGGGTTTATCGACGCCATCCTGCCTGCCAGCCAGAACAAGGCTGCTCCCGCGCTGAAAGCTGGGGTTTTTGAACACCAGCCGAAACCGCCCGCCAATACTCTTTCCGTTCCGGACATTGCGGCCCGCCGCCGCACGCTCCGACTGGCCGAAGCCGAAGGCTGACGCTCAACTTTTGGGATTTCTCCAAGAGTTCACCTTTTCCCATTCCGGAGACAATTTGATGACTTCCAAGGAACTGCGCGCCAAACGGGCGAAGCTGATTGAAGACGCACGCGCCCTGACCAACGGCGAGAGCATGACGGCCGAACAGGTCACCCAGTTTGATGCCATGATGGGTGAAGCCAGCCAGATCATGGACCAGATCACCCGTATTGAGCAGGCGGACAACGCCGCCAGAACGCTGGCTGAAGGCATTGCGGCCCGTGCGGAAGCCGGTAGCGTCAGCCCGGATCAGCAGGAAAGCGAAGAACGTCAGCAGGAGCGCGTGTTTGTCGCATGGCTGCGGGGCGGCATTGAGGCTCTGAGCGGGGAAGACCGCGCTTTTGCCATGCGCCGTGTGCAGGCCTATCAGGCCAGTTTTCAGAATGCGGGCGATATGGGCACCGCAACAGGCCCCGGTGGTGGATACCTCGTTCCGCCTGCCTTTGCCGGGCAACTGCTTGTTGCGCTGAAGGACTATTTCACGGCGCTCAATCTGTTCGACATGATCGAAACCAGCACCGGTGCGGATCTGCCGTGGCCGACCAATGATGATACGGCCCGCCGCGCCAAAATCATTGGCGAAAATCAGCAGATCAGCACGGGCGATATGCAGTTCGGGCAGGTCAGCCTGAAAGCCTTCCTGTATGCGACCGACGCCATTCTGGTGCCGTGGACGCTGTTTCAGGACAGCTTCATGGATCTGGACGGCTTTATCCGCAACGCCATTGCCACCGCCTTTGGCCGCACGCTGGCGGATGATCTGACGACCGGCACAGGCGTCGGCATGCCGCAGGGCGTTCTGACCGGTGCCGCCGCAGGCCCGACCTCCAAAGGTTCGGATCTGATCTATGATGATTTTGTCGAGCTGATTCACAGCGTGGACCGCGCCTATCGCACCGGGGCTACGTTCATGATGAACGATAACACCACCAAGGCCCTGCACCTGCTGAAAGACCAGATCGGCCGCCCGCTGTGGGTGCCCAGCCTTGTCACCGGGATGCCGGACACGTTTGCCGGGTATCCTGTTACGGTCAATGAGAGCATGCCGGACATTGCCGCCGGTGCCACGCCCATCCTGTTCGGCAACCTCAAGAACTACAAGTTCCGCATGGTGAAGCAGGTTTCCGTGGTGCGCCTGAATGAGCGGTATGCGGATTCTCTCCAGACCGGCTACTTCGGCTATGCGCGCTTTGGTGGTGGCCTGCCGACGGCAGCCGCGCCCCTCAAAAAGCTGGTCATGGCCGCCAAAGCAGGGGGCTGATAACCCATGATCAGCCTCGCTCTTGATGGTCCTGCCGATGCGGTTCCGCTGGCTCTGCTGGAGGATATCAAGGCGGATCTGAACATCATGGATGACAGCAGCGATGCGCGCCTGACGCGCCTCCTGCTGGATGCCTCCAGTATGGTGCTGGCCTATATCGGCCAGCCCATCCTTTCCGGCCTGTGGACGGAAGAGATTGTGATCGAACGGCCGGACAGGCTGAAGCAGATTGTTCTTTCTGCCCGCCCGCTTCTTTCCATCCAGAGCCTGACACGCAACGGCACGGACTGGACGGCGGACCAGATTGAAGATCTCGTGATCGACCGCAAGGCTGGCCTGCTCTCCTGCCCTCAGGCGGGGTGGCATCACTGGAAGTTCGGGCAGTATGTCCTGACCTATCAGGCCGGATATGTGCCGCCCTCTGTTGCGGCAGACGGCACGGTGCAGTCTGGCACGGTTCCCTCTGTCATCAGTCGGGCGGTGATCCTGACAGCGTCGGCTCTCTGGGCGGCAGGGGATCGAGACCCAAATCTCAAATCGGAAAGCGTGCAGGGTGTCGGTTCGACCAGTTGGGCAACGGCGTCCGGAACCGGTGGCATGCCGCAGAGCGCTGCGGACATGCTGGCACCGTTCAGGGGGTGAGAGCATGGGTTGGATCACACAGGCGCGCCGCCGCCAGATCAACGCCAAGGGCCGCCCCATGACCATCCGGCGGCCGGGCCAGTCAGGTGGTGTGACCATGCAGGGCTATGCTCCGCCTGCGCAGGCCTCCCAGATCGTCAACGGCATGGGGTCAGCCCCTTTTGTCTGTCAGGTCATGGCAGATGCGCTGATGGCCTACGGCCACCCCGCCAAGGATGACACCGTGCAGGACGGCCCCAAAACCTACACGCTGACAGACGCAACGCCCGTGTATGACGGGCTGACCCTTTGCGGCTGGACACTCATTGCAGCAGGAGGCGAGAGCCATGACGACACCGGCAGTCTGGTCTGACGCATGGACCCGCGCCACGGCCGCCGCACAGGCGGACGGGCTGAAGGTGCTGGATCAGGCCGCTCAGAATCAGGACGTGCCTGCCGGGCCGTTCTGGGTGCTGGAAACCGCCTCCAGCACGTCTGACCGTGCGGGGGCCGGTGAGCTGGTCAACGTGGAGGACGGCACCGTCTGGCTGCACCTGATGGTGCCCAAAGGCACCGGCTCACTCCCGGCGCTGACCAGTCGCAAGGCCATGTCCAATGCCTTCCGGGCAGCCACCAACCTGCCACCCGGCCTCTACTATCACGAGCACAGTTTTGACCCGCCAGACCTCAATCAGGCGGGCAACCGTATCCGCTTTTCCCTCGGTATTGACTACCAGTATCAGGATATCCTCACATGAAATTCTTCGCTCTCTATGAAACCGCAGCCGGTGCGGGCACCTACCAGCTTGGCACTGTCGAGATTGACGCTGCCAGCACCTCTGCTGCTGTCGCTATTGCCGCAAAAACTGCTCCGGCAGGCTGCCGCACTGGCGTCTGGCCCTACATGGCCGTTGCCGGTCTGCCCGATAGCCTGCCGCCTGCTGCCGGGGAAACTGGCCAGGTGTATGATGTGCTGGCGGAACCTGAAGGCCCGACAGGCACATTTGCCCCGAGCGGGCAGGTCTTTGGCTCATTTGGCGCAGACGCCAGCGGCATGACCCTCTCTCTGGAGCGGTTCTTTGGCTACCGGCTTGGCCTAATTCCGCAGGGTGCAAAACCTGCTCCGGCCACAACACCAGCACCGACATCCAGCAGCGGCACTACATCGGCCGCAGCCACAACCTCGGGTAGCGGTTCCACCGTCAGCTCCGGTGGCTCTGCCACGCCAGCAGGCTAACGCGCCTCTCCCATCCTCATCTGTTTTCACAGGCCGTCACTGAGCGGCCTTTTTTTATGGAGGGCCGCATGGCCTACACAGGTGCCACCACCGGTTACGCTGCCGGTGCGGAAACCAACACCACTGCTGTCGATTACGCGCTGGAGACAACCTACAATCAGCCTCCGACCGGGGCTTATCAGGCGCTCCGCTATACGGATTGCTCACTGGCCGTCAATGAGACGGAAAGCCAGCCAGACGAAATCAACGATATTCCAGAAATGGCCCAGTCTGTCCTGACCGGCCGCACCACGCAGGGCAGCATTTCCGGCATCCTGTCAGTCGGCACGTTTGAGGACATGCTGGCAGGGGTGATGACTTCTGATTTTGCTAACGGAAAAATTTTCGGTAGTGCTGACGGAAAGACTGGTTTTGTTTATACAAAATCCAACCCTTACACGTCATATTTGCCAAATATCGGTGCTATTGACGATGCCGCAAAGCAGTATATCCAGTCATTTCCAAAATATGGTGTAATTTATATTAAAGATCCTGATCTTGGGATTAATGATTTCTTTCAATTTTCTCAGACAGGCGAGGATGGCGTTATCGCGCTGATCCAGAAAGGTGCGCTTGACAACTATATAAGCACCGCCACCGTTAATGCGGGAGCCTCATCCTTTATCCAATCTGCTAACATCATCAACGGCAAGATCGGCAAGACATGGACTTTCCGGAAATTCCTGTCAGGAAAATGGGAACTTTATTCCGGTACTATGGTCAATCAGGTGCAGATCACCTTGCAGAAAGGACAGCCTGCAACGGTCGCTATTGATCTGGTCGGCTCTGACCTGACGGTATCTGATACGAATATCGCAGCATCTGTCACGCCACGCACCGCTACCCCATTGATTGACACAGTTGAGGGATTTCTCGGCTGTACCATTTTTGGAGAGAAACCTGCCGGGTGCATCCAGTCTGCCACGCTTACACTCTCGCGTGATGGGGCCGGGCAGGATACCGGCATGGGTCACGTTGGAGCCTGTGGTGTCCGTCTCGGATCATTTAAGGCTGCCATGGAAATCACCTATCTGTTCCGGGACTATCAGCAGTTCACAGATTGGGCAGCTGGGAAAAACGGTCCTGTGATCGTCGGTGTGCAGGGCAGTGACGGTGTCGGCTATCAGTTTGTCGTGCTCAACGGCATCATCCGCAACCCGAAAACCCCAATTTCCGGGAAAAACCAGACTGTGACCGCGACCGTGTCCATTACCGCCAATCCGGTTACAGGTGGTGGCACGTTCGGAATTTTCCGCACCGGCAACTGACTATCCCGATAATATCCTGATTTCTCGCCACCTTTTCGGTGGCAAAAATCGACATTCCCCACACAGGCCGCCACTAAGCGGCCTTTTTTTATGGAGGCCCACATGGCCACTCTTGCAGATCTCAAAACTGACAGCGCCGCCATCAACGATGGTGAGTGGAAGAAAATCGACAAATACCCCGGCCTTGAAATCAAAAGCCGTGGCTTCACTGATCAGTTCATTGATGCGCAGAACCGCCGCCTGCGCAAAGTTGCGGAAAAATACCGCGGTGACGTCTCTGCCATTCCCAATGCGGTCCGCCGTCAGCTCAATGCGGAACTGCTGTGTGATTTTCTCGTGCTGGATGTGCGCGGCCTGTACCACGACAAGGAACAGCACCGCGCAGTCTCTCTGGAAGAGTTCAAGGGGCTCCTGCCCAATCCGGACTACCGGGAACTGATGGGGGCCTGCTGGGAAGCGGCTGGTCTGGTCACGACCGAGGCCGGCAAGCAGGCTGAGGACGCAACGGGAAACTGACAGCGGCGCTCGGCTGGTGGCTTGAGTGGGGATCGTATGACCGCGCAGATCTGGAAGGTCCGGATTTTGCAGGAACAGATGCTGTCCCGGTGGACCCTCTCCCGGAATGGCAGTGGATCTGGCGGGCATGGCATCGGCTCTCAGCAGAGCGTCCGCATATCGCTCAGGGGTTTGGCATGCCCATGGGTGGTTCTGTCATAGAGGGACGCCCCGGCCTCATCCCATGGACTGCCATTGTCCGCTGGGCGGAATATCACGAGCTGTCGCAAGCGGAAATGATCCTGCTGGATCGTGTCCTGCTGGCAATGGATGGCGTCTACATCCAGCACTGGACTGCAAAGTTCAAAGCAAGAGTATCAAGCTGATGGCGATTGCGGAAAGACTGAATGCCCGTATCCAGCTGATGGTCAGCCGGACGATGGACGGCGCTCAGTTCAAAACCCTGATCGGTAATCGTATCAGGCAGGAGAGGGATGCCCTGATTGCCTCAGGGGCAGCCGCGCCAGAGTATGTGCGCCGGGTCGATGGCGGCCTGAACAAGCCAGAAGAAGCTGTGCGGTTGCATGGTGGCACGGTCACCTACATTTTCAGCACGATTGCTCAGGCGACAGCATGGGCACTGGCTGAGTGCCGTAATCGTTCCCCCGTCAGCAGCGGCGCGTTCCGCGATAGCTGGTCCGTGTTGGTGGACGGAAAAGCATGGACAAAATCCCCGGCTCAGATCCCGGCCGGATCAGAGGTCTGGATCGTCAACACCATGCCGTATGCCCGCAAAATTGAAGTGGGCGGCCAGCAGATCCGCGTGCCGCCCCGCATTGTGGAGTCCGTCCGGCAATCGCTGATGCGCCGCTATAAGCGGGTCAAGGCTTTGCGGGCCTTCAAGCCGCTGCAAGGCGGCCGGGACGCACGGGGCGAGCCCGTGCCTTACATCCTGCGGAGCGCAGGTATCGCATCCGGAATTTCATGGAACAAAAAAGAGGGCTGGGGCCGCAAACATGCCGCCTATGTCAGCCGACGGAAAGACCGGCAGGCTGGTGAGCAGATGCTCTACCCGACCCTCATCCTGACAGAGAAATGGTAAAATCCCATGACAGGGCAGACACAGGTCGAACAGCTGGACGTTATCGTCACCACCCGTGACGAAACTGCGGACGGCGCAGCCAGCGCGCTGCGCAATCTTGAGGCTGTGGAGGCGCGTGGCGTCTCTCTGACCGATGTCATGTCCGGCATGGGCGACGCCAGTGGGGCGGCCACAAAGACAATGGCAGAGGGCGCTGCCGGTGCCGTCACCTCGTTTGATGATCTGGGCACCCGTGCAGCTGCCCGCGTGAGCGAGCTGACCAAAGAGCTGACGCATCTGAGCGGCATGCAGGAGACCCTGCGCGCTCAGTCTCAGAAAGCGCTGTCTGAAGGTGTGGATGCCAGTGCGGCCACGCAGGGGCTTGAAAAAGTCGATGCGGAAATCGGCCGTGTTGCCGGTGAGCTGGAAGAGGTACAGGCACGCCTGCGCGCTGCCGCCGTGTCAGAAGATGCATGGAACGGCGCGCTGGGTGAGCGCAATGCTATCCTCAATGGCCTGCGGGCTGCTCTGGATGGGCAGACCGAGGCGCAGACCAAAAGCAACGCAGCCACGGCCGCCGGCATCGCACAGACGCAGGATCAGGCGTCTGCTCTCTCAGGCGTCTCTGAGCACCTGCACGGAATGGAAGACGCTGCGGAAGCAGTTGTGCCGGCTTTGCATGATGTCTCTGACGCAGCTGAAAAAGGGATACAGGACGTCACCCGGATGGCACAGGCCGGGCAGAAGGCCATGGAGGGTATCAGCACGCCTGACCTGTCTCTGAGCGCCAGCAGCACGGTCACCGTCGAGACGCCTGATATGGGGGATGTCAGCCGCCAGACTGATAAAATCAGCGAGGGGCTGGACAGCCTCAGAACCGAGGCTGGCGCGGTATCCTCTGCACTGGATGGCATGGAGACATCGGCCGGTGCTGCCACCCGTACGCTGAGAGAGGGCGCTGCCGGTGCAGTGGAGGCTTTTGACACGCTGGGCACCCGTGCAGCCACCCGCGTAGCCTCTCTGACCGCCGAGCTGACGCGCCTGAACAGCTTGCAGGAAAACCTGCGGGATCAGGCCCAGAAAGCCATGGCTGGTGGTCTTGATACCTCCACACTGACGCAGGACCTGGCGCAGATTGACGCGCAGATCCAGCGCACGTCTGCCGACCTCACGGAGCAGCAGAGCCGGGTGCGTCAGCTCAAGGCGGCGCAGGATGCCCTTAATGCGTCTGAGGCCAGCGCTCCGGGGGTAGCCGGCGGTTCTCCGGCTTCCGTATCTGCTCCATCGGTCTCGTCCACAGGCCCGCAGGCAGAGGCTATGCAGGCAGATCTGGCTGCCATCAAAAATGCGGCCGGACTGACTGCGGGCGAAATGGCGGATCTGGAACGCGCCGAGGCGTCTGCCTTTACCGGCTTGCAGGCTGGTGCTGACCGGAGTGCTGCCAGCATGTTGCGCACGGCCCGTTCCAGCAGCCAGCTGGCGCGCACACTACTTCAGCTTGCATCAGCTGAAAGCCGTCTGGATGATCTGCGGGCGCAGGCTGACGCGGTGCCTGAGAGCCAGATGGACAGCTCTGTCAAAAATGCCATCCTTCAGGATGCCCAGCAGCGGGTGACTGTCCTCCAGAAACAGCGTGACACGTTGCTGGAGACCGCTCAGGCAAACGACACTCTGACCGAAGCAGAGAACAAGGGTGGCAGTCTGGTCAAGCTTGAGTCTTATCAGGTTGGCCAGCTTGCGGATGAGGCCCACAAGTTTTTTGACCAGATCATGGCCGGTGGCAGTGCCATGCAGGCAGCCTTTTATCAGGTGCCGAACATGGTGCAGGTCATGGGCGGGTTTGGCACGGCGGTCCAGCGCGTCGGCTCATTTATCATGGGGCCTGCTGGTCTGGTTGCCGCTGGCGCTGCCGGCGGGCTGGCGCTGTTTGAGATGGGGAAATATGCGGAAAGCGAAGCGGAAAAACTGGCCAAGTTAAGCCAGCAGCTTCGTGCCACACGGACGGATGCCTCCAGTATGGCGGATACGGTCACGTCCGTATCCAAAAGTCTTAGTGACCAGCCCGGCTGGACAGATGAAACAGCCCGCACGGCCGCCACCAGCATCGGCAGTACCTACAATTTCAACGGCACGTCAGCCGATATCCAGTCTATCGCAGGTATGGCGCGGGATATTGGCGCCGTGTTCGGTTCTCTGGAAGATGGACTTAAGGCGGTTAAAACCGCCATGGAAGATCCGACCGCCGAGATCGAGGCGCTGTATAAGCAGCACCTGCCCGGTGTCGATCAGGCGCTGGTGGAACAGGTTAAAAACCTGCAGGCCGCCGGGCGGCAGGGTGATGCTTATGCCCTGGTCATGGGCAAGCTGACAGAGGCCACAAAGGGTGCTCACGAACAATCCCTGACACCATTTCAGGAGGCTATGGAGCGCCTTGGGAAAGTCACGTCTCCTCTCGTGCAGGGCATTGAAGATCTGGTTTTAGCTCTTGGCACAAAGCTGCTTAATGTCATTACCTCTATTGTGTCTGCTCTCCCGCTTGCGCAGCGCACAAATGGCGGAATTTCCGGAACTAAAGTTCTGACCAATCCCAAAAGTGGCACAGTTGGGATGATGCAAATCAATACTGATTATGCATCAAAATATGATGTGATGACGGCAAAAGGGAATGTGGATGAAGGTATTTCAAGATTTCAGAATTTCCTGAAGCAGAATAATGATAATCTTGATAACGCTATAGCCCAGTATGGTGGTTGGGCTCCGGGCTCATCTGGCGGCCGCAGGTATGTTTCAAGTGTATATGGTCAGGATGTCAGCAAACTTCCGGCTGATTCTGAAAGACTAATTGAGCAGGAAGCTCTGCGGTTTAATGTATCTGATGGCCATACCAACATTCTTCGCAAGCTTGCGATGCAGGAAAGTGGTGGATATCAGTATGACCAGAAAGCCAGTCCTGTTTCGTCAGTTGATCCCGATGTACATGCAAAATCTGCTGCTGTTATCGACGACCAGCGCTCTCTGACGGGTGGGGCCGCCAATGATGCTGGCGGTTACAGCACCGGGAGTGTTGAAGAAAGCAGGAAGGAGATTGCTGCCTATATCCAGCAGCAGCAGGCGCTGGAGGATACTCAGAAAAAAGCTGGAAAGGACTGGTCTGAAACAGCAGAGCACATCACGAACGCCCGCATCGCTCTGGCGAATACTCTGACCCCTCAGGAGCAGATTACACAGGGGCTCAAGGATCAGGACGCAGGTCTTAACTCCCAGACGGGTTACTGGCGCAGCATGGCCGAGGTTGTGGCTCAGTTTGGTACACAGGCCCGTGGCACCGGTGTCGATCAGGCTGCCCTGACTGATGCCCTGAAAGAAAAACAGCGCCAGCTTGCGGCGGCATATGACGATGGCACGGTGGCGGTACAGCGACAGTCACAGGCTCAGCAGGCCATTGCGTCCGTGGCCGGCTCTTCTGCGCAGGAGATCCAGCACGCCACAAACTATCAGCAGGCCTACAATGAGGCCTTGGAAAACTTTGACCCGCACTCCCAGCAGTTTGCGGATGCCGTCAATAAACGTGTGACGGCTCTCAACAGCCTGAGCGATGCCCAGCAGCGGGCGCAGCAGCTCCAGCAAAACGCCGGGTTGCAGGACAACCTGTCTATGGTGCAGGCGGAGACGGATAGTCTCGGCATGAACGCTCAGGCCCGTCAGGTCATGCTGGCGCGCATGCAGGCGGAAATCCAGATGCACCGGCAATATGGTGCAATCCTGCCGCAGGAGGCTCAGGACTATGTTGCGCTGACAACGCAGATCGCGCAGGCCTCGGCGGAATACGAACATCAGCAGCAGGTCCTGCAGGACGTCACTGGCAGCATCTCCGGCATGGCGGACGAACTGAGCAGCGATATCACGCAGGGGTTTGTGCAGGGCACATCCAGCGGCATGTCCTTCAAAAACATGCTCAAGGGTGTGGAAACGCAGATTGCCTCTCTGCTGGTTAAGTTTGCGCTGATCAACCCGATGCTCAACGCGATTGATGGCCAGTCCCGCACCACACTGTCCGATATCAGCGGCATCCTGTCCGGGTCAGGCTCTCAGACGTCTACCGCGGCCACGGCGTCCTCCGGCGTATCTGAAGCGGACATTGCCAAGGCTTTTGCTGGCACCGGCATCAGTGCCAACGAGACGGAGAGGACGGAAAGCCTTGCTGGCCTGCAGAATTTTGACGGCGGAACTTATGCGTCTGGCGTCAACGGATCATCCGTGCCGCAATCAGCGGCCGGTGGATTTGGCGGGATCTCGCAAATGTTTGGCGGGACCGGCGGTCTGATGACCAGCAGCGGTATGCAGGCGGCAGGAACGGTAGGGGGTGCTGCCTCTCTGGCCGGTGGTGCAATTGGCGGCCTGACGACAGGTTACGCTGTCGGCAAAATGGCCTCTAACCTGACGGGCGGCGGTCAGGGCGGCAAGATTGGTGCGGCTATCGGGAGCGGCATCGGCACTGTTGCCGGGACCGTTTTCGGGGGGCCAATCGGGGGCATGATCGGTGGCACCGTGCTTGGTGCTATCGGCGGGATTATTGGTGGCCTGTTTAATAAGCCTCACTGGTCCTACGATGCGGTTTCCGCATCAGGCGGTCAGCTTGTCGCGGGTGCAAACCGCAGCAAGCATGCAGATGATGATGTGACTTCCGGCCTCAATACAGATCTGGCCAGCGTCAACGCCGCCTACATGGATGCAGGCATCTCTGTGGTGGATGGGGATTACGGTCAGGTCGGGCATTACCATAAGGGCAAAAAGCACAGCACAACCAGCCTGCAGGATCTGCTTCCGGATGTTAAGCTGCATAGTGATGATGCGAATACCAATCTGGCCTTGCAGCAGCTCATGCCAAAAAGCTTCGACAATGTCGAAAGTTATACGCAGACCATTGCTTCCATCAGGCAGCTTGCTGAGACGCTCGACAGCCTGCACGTCTCTGTCAGTAAATTTGATGATCAGACTCATGTAACTGTTGATCACATCACCGGTTATACGGGTGACCTCGGCAAGGTGCTGTCAGGGTTTGACGGCAAAACAGTGTCCACGTCGGCGCTGCAAAGCATGATCAGCAGCTTTAAATCCCTGCTGGATATCACGGATGCAGGGTCGCAGAGCATTGTCAGTCAGGTCGCCGATCTGCGGGAGCAATATAAGCAGGCGGCAGATCAGGCCAAGGCGTATGGGCTGGATTATCAGGTCATCCTTGATAAAGGCGACGCTATTGCCGCCAGGACGATCCAGCGGGAAAACCTGTCGCTCTCTCAGGCTGATGCATCGGTTAATGCCCGCTATCTGGCCGCAAAAGGGGATCAGGAAGACGCGGATCTGGTCAATTTTGACGTGTCAGCCGCACAGCAGATCCAGCAAATGCAGGATAACTGGGAGAGTTATCTTGGGGACACCTATGCCAGTAATCAGGATTACGCCAGCCAGATGGCCGATCTTGAAAAAACGCTTGGGGCAGAACGGATTGCTATCCAGAAAACCTATGCGGACAAGGCGGCGGAAGCAGCGCAGGAGGCAGCGGATAAACAGGCTGAGGCTGCCAAAGAGGCTGCGGATAAAGCCGCGCAGGCGGCAGAGGAAGCCGCCGAAAAGCAGCAGCAGATACAGGATCAGGCCACCCAGTCCCTTGCATCAACCTTCAGCAGTCTGACGGATTACGCAAAAGGGCTGAGCACGTCTGATGCATCGCCACTGTCGGTTGCGGATAAGTATGCGGCCGCCAATGATAATCTGCATGCAGACTATCAGGCCGCACTGGGGGGCAACAGCACAGCACTGGGGGCCATCCAGAGTGACATGCAGACCTTCCTGTCTCTGAGCAAATCGCTCAATGGCGGGGGCATTGGCTACACGACTGACTACCAGCAGATCGTGACCATGCTGCAAGCCCTCGGCAATGTCGGCACCGGGGATCTGACGGCGGACGCCATGCGCAAGATCACTGAGGACCAGACAACCACGCTGGCAGGCAATCAGCAGCTTCTGCTGGCGGCCGTCCGGCAGCTCCTGTCCGAGATCCGCTTTCAGAACAGCAAGGCTGCGGCCTGATTTTAGGAAAAAACCATGCAACAGCGTTGCTTTCTGGGGTCGCTGGCTTTCGGGCCGGCGGCCTCCCGCACGACCACCTATCTGTCTGATACCGGGTATGTGGATACCACGGCGCATATTCCGTATCCGCCGTATTTATCGGCGTGTCCGGACATGGACCGGGAGCTGGATATCACCCTGTCCGGCACTGGCCTGACCCAGACATTCGGGCAGCTGACCGTTAATCTGGAACCCGGAGTGGCGGATGCGTGTAATGTCAAAAACCACACGGCCGACATTGCACTGCGTACGGGCCTGCGCACGTATGATCCGGGCCGGGGCTGGTGGATGGACCCGGATGCCTCTGCCTGTGTGCCGCTGTTTTCCGGCAGCGCCGCCTCATGGCGGACAGGGGCAACACAGGGCACCCTGACGCTCTCCGGGCCGGCGGCGCTGAGCCGGGCGCTGCCTCTGAAAACCTATGCCGGCACAGGCGGGGTGGAAGGGGGCACAACGCTGACGGGCAAGGCCAAGCCAAAGCTGCGGGGCTTTGCCGCCGGCATGACGCCGGTCTGTGTGGATAGCGTCAACCAGATCTATCAGATTTCTGATGCGCCTGTTCAGATTGCCAATGTTTCTGGTACCTCAATCCCCAATCTGACCGTGTTTGAAGGCGGCGTGCCGGGGACGTGGTCCGGCAGTTCCACGGCAGGCAGCTGGTCCTATGGCGGGATGGTCCCGGACATCACCAGCACAGATCCGGCGGCCGGGCATTATGTGGTCGAGACGGGGAGCCGGGGCACGTTCATCCGGCTGGGTGGCACGCCGGTCTATACCATCACCATCAGCGCTACCGGGCTGTTTCCGGATGGCACGCATGTTTCCCGCCTGCATGATCTGGTGCGGCAGATGCTGGTGCAGGATATCGGCATCCCGGCCGCCACAATCGCCTCGGACTGGGCAGACCCGTTTGACGCTGCGGCAGGCAGCGCCGTGGCGAGTGATGCCGGGGCCTACTGGGATGGCAGCAGTAGCTACACCGGGGCCGATATGATCACGACGCTGTTGCAGGGCACCCTGCGCAAGCTGACCTATGACCGGGACGGCACGCTGCGGCTGATTGGCATCACGCCAACCTTCCTGACGCTGGTTCCCTCGCTCTGGGGCAAGCTGGCTGTGCGGCCGGATGAGGTGATTGAGATACGGCAGACGGATCTGCCTTCTGAACTGGCTCTGCCATTTACCTGCGGGCGCTGCACCTATGCCCGCAATTATACCGTGCTGAGCGGCAACAATGTGAGCCCCAAAGCTATCAGCGCGACGCTCGGCTCCGAACGGTCTGCCGTTACGGTCGGCACGGATGCGCCGACACTGGAGGTTGTCAGCCCACCGGATGTGCTGACGGCATTCCAGACTGCCGCAGCGGCGCAGGTGGTTGCGGATGCCATCAATAAGCTCTGGACGTATCCGGACAGGCGGCTGTTTTACGTCACCATCCCGTTCGCCCGGATCTCTGATTACAGGATAGGGTCTGAGATGATGTTGTTTGCCAATGTGGATGGCCTGCGCAACGGCATCGGCGGGCTGGTGGTAGGCGAATCCTATCGCGGCTCAAGCCCCGGTGAAATTACCTTTACGGTGCTGGTCTGATGGCAAATTGTGCATTTGGCCTGAGCAACCTGCTCAAAACGGCCAGCCTGACAGGATCTGCATCCTACTATGGGCTGCCACAGTTTGCTGTCAGTCAGGTGGCGACGGATCAGGGTAACAACACGGCCGCGTTCTGGTCCGTGGGGGATACCAATAAAACCGCGTGGTTTCAGGCGGCATGGTCAGCCCCCCAGTCTGTGCAGGCATTTTTTGTTGGCCGCACCAATATGGGTCAGGGTGCTACTGTACAGATCTCGGCCAAACTGGCAGGCAATACCGTTCACTGGTGGGAGGGGAGCCTGACCACCCTGAGCGGGATTGGCCCGGCGCAGGCGGTGCATGTCGCTCCGGCTCCAGTCATGGCGGATACGGTGCTGATTGCAGTCAACGCAAACGGCACAGTGGCAGAGAGCTATATTGCCATTGCACTGGCCTATGTTGGGCCGATCTGGCAGCCCGTGCGTAACATGAGTACCAAATCCACCACCGGGATGGACACCGGGCAGACGGTCAATACCGGTATGGCCGGAGCTGAGTTTGTCTCCCCCGGCTGGATGCGACGCAAGGCTGTGGTGGATCATGAGTCTCTGGATCTGGCGGACGTCCCGGTTCTGGAGCAGATCGCCTATATGGCCGCTACCGGCACCAACGTCCTGTTTATCCCGGACCCGGATGCGGACCCACCCACGCTGAACATGCGCGCCCTGTATGGCCGTATCCAGCGCGGAGACCTCAGCAATCCCTACGGGGCTGCGCTGCGGCAGCAGACAACATTCACAATCACTGAGCGGCTCTGAGCCGCTTTTTTTATGCCTGAAGGACAGAAGAGCATGTCTGACTCTAACATGATCACCCGCCCGGAATTTCTCGCCTATCAGGCGGATGTTGATGGGCAGTTTGACGGGCTGCGGAAAGGGATTTCTGACCTGACTGCGCTGGTCAGACGGCTCAGCACCACACGGGCCGTCGTCAATGGGGGCCTGACCATTCTGGGGAGCGCGCTTGGCAGCGGGATTGTGACGGCCCTGCATAGTCTGGGGCACTGACAACCACAGAGCCGCATCCTGTCAACCGGACCACAAAAGCTCTTCCGGAGACTGGTCCAGCCACAATGGCGGATTTCCGGGGCTTTTGTGGTCCGGTGGGCTAATTCTGCCGGACCTCTTGTAAACTCGTCCACCCACGGCCGCGCATGACGCAGCCTTTTTTGTATCTGGAAAACTGAATGGATGATCCGATCCTTATCGCCGCCAGTCTGGCCCGGCGGTTTGAAGGGCTGTGCCTTCGGCCCTACGTATGCCCGGCCGGTTACTGGACCATCGGCTATGGCAGCCGCTGGCTGGCCAACGGGGCCGCCGTATGTGGCCGCACAGCCCCCATTACGGCGGCTGAGGCAGACAATCTGCTTCTGACGGCACTCCGGGGGCTCCAGCC
>JAEIIH010035562.1:0-19837 GCA_018904745.1 Drosophila orosa
TACCTCGTGCTGTTTGCCAATTTTGCCAGAAATATGCAGCTGACCAAATGTAATCCCCATGCACTTCAGCCCCTGCTAATTCCCACTGCCGTGATTTGCACACACTTTCAATGAGCCAGAGAGAGACCAGTATC
This sequence comes from Drosophila orosa, assembly GCA_018904745.1. Taxonomy (NCBI): domain Eukaryota; kingdom Metazoa; phylum Arthropoda; class Insecta; order Diptera; family Drosophilidae; genus Drosophila; species Drosophila orosa. Next base: position 135 of record JAEIIH010035562.1, read on the forward strand.
TGCCTATGAATTCCATATTCCATTTCCCCCTTTAATCCCCTGTGGTTGGCAGGCAGTCAAGGATTAAGGGTTCCCTAGGAGGAGGCAAAGGAGTACTCACTGTCATAACTATTTCAATATTTGCATTTTTGCAGCGACTGTTGGAATGCTGCTCGCCTCCTGGCCAGAATCAAGTTCCACACGAGAGTGAATTCGGCTATCAATAATTTATTCATACATATTTCGAGCTGCTGGATGGAAAGCAGAGAGGGAACCCCGTGGAACTACGCTGCCCTCTTATTAATAATACCCATCGACTGGCCACACCCACAATGTGCACAGAAGGCGCCATATCCTTCCGTTTTCGGGGTCGGCCAATTGAACCGGAAGTGCAGTTCCGGAGGAGGAGCAGAGGGCATACGGAAATCGCAGAATTGCGGTTGAGCAGCGATTAAAGCGCCTCAAATGCAATCGAGTGCTAATCCCTGCTCATAATGGGAGATAATTAAGAGGGGCAGGCAGTCAATCAGTCAGTCAGGGAGATATGTTCGCAGTTCGATCTGTTATCCCTCAGCTTCCCCTTTAATGGCTGCCTTGGCAAATGTTTAGCAAACTTTATTTGCTCCTCGAACGGCTTCCATCCCATTTCCCTTTCGCTCTCAACGATCTCAATCCTCCAAGCAGGTCAAGTGAAATGTGCTCCACAAACTTTTCTGCTTTCCCGGAACCTCCTGCTTTCCACACACATAAATACAACACATCAAACAGGGAGCACACAAAGAGCTCCGAGGCGAGGAAAGTGGAACTGCGACCCGATTTCTTGGCTTCTCCTACTTGGACACGTTCCACTGCAGATGTGTGTTTAAGGATTTATGCCACGCCCGCCTGCCTTATTTTTCACCCCGACCAACACTCAAATTTATGCAGAATTTACCAGCATTGCCATGAGATTTTTTGACAAATGCTGCCAATTAAATGAAGGCCGCTTGACAGGACTCGGATATCCCAGGAGATGGCGAGAACCACAGAGATGGACAGCTCACATATCGATTCCGATTCGGATTCGGACTCGGACTGTAGCCGATGCTGGGCTGCCATGGGGATTTGGCCCTAAATGCTTCTCATTTATTTTAACACCAAGCGAGAGTCGAAAGCCCAAAGCTCAAATGTAATACGAGTAAACAGAAAGAAAAAAATCTAAAAGAAATCCAATGGAAACAAATAAGTAATGTTAGTTGTTTGAAGCTAAAATCTAAAGTAGAACCGAAACGAAAATATTAACTTTAATATATTTGAAAAAATAATTATTTAAGCAACATCATTTATTAAACCAGAATTTTATTTCCTGTGTAAAGGAGGTGTTCCGCGGGATATTTTTCTACTCTGAGCCACCGCCTGTGGCGTAAATATCTGATTAGGCTCCTGCCCACGAAAACTCGTCCTCCTCCTCCTCCACCTATTTTTGCTCAATTTTTCCTTTTCTAGGCAACCGAACAAAGGGCACAATGAAAATGGTGAAAATAATCTTGGGCAACATCTGGAGTAAAAGCAGGGGAGGAAAACTGGAGCCTGGCTGCTCCCTTTACGATTGAGGACAAGGTTAAGCATTCGGCAGTAAAATGGCAACTTATTGTTTGGAATTACGGAAAGGTGGAATTCTTGAGGTTTCCTTTGGGAAATTCAGTTTGGGAAGAGGGAAGGCCCGGGGAGTGCAAGTTGTTTTCAGGAAATATTGAAAACTCTCGACCAATCAAACAATCTTGGCAATAACCTGGACAATTAGTTGCCTTGTTGATATCTGTGGCTTGATGGTTGGTCTGCTCCACTTTGTCCATCAGATCCACTTGACCTGCTGCTGTTCTCAGCATCCTCATGAACGTCTGTGGTTGCTGCGGTCATCCTGCCACTTGTCTCCGTGTCCTGACACTCTCAACTTCAGTTACGTACTCAGTAATTGTCCATGTCTGCGTCAGTTATCCTTTGTCCTGGCTGGCTGCTTCTTTGTGTGGTTTTCTACTAGCTGATGGAAATAATTCCCCCATCTCGTGTAAGCACTATCCACATGTGGTTATAATATTAGAGGGAACTGCTTAATTTAGTTAAATGAAGCATCAGATGAAGTCATTGGTTGGTTTTCATTTGAAATCTAAGCTTGATTACATTTCTTTATTTAAATATTATTTCGTAAAGGAAACCATTACCTAGAATCTAATTTATACAAAATTAAGAGTGAATAAGAAATTAATCTTAAAATAAGTTTAGAAAGTTAGTTTCCCCCGAATGACATTTATTACTTTTTAATGAGCAATTTTCCCAAGAAGAAAATGCCCCCACGTGGCTGTCATTAACTTGGCCCCGAAAAAAACCTGGCCCACAAAGTCAGTAAAACTTGCAACACTTGCACAAAGTTTTCAAGAACTTCGCAATGAACTCGATAAAATGGCCAAATCATGGTGGGATTTCAGGACATCCTCAACAGGATTACCACAGCAGTCATAAAGGCAAATGATGGCTAAATAAAAATGGTAAACTACAGTTGCCAACTCATGCAAACCTCTTGTCTTGTCTTGTCTGGTCTTGTCTTGCCCGGCCAGCTTTTAAATTACGCCTCCACTTGGGCCTGAGGTCAGAGGTCGGGAGTAGGAGAGTAGCAAGTGCCACATGGCCACCGACTGGGCTCTCCAAGTCGGGCTGCTGCGGTCTGTCCTGCCAAGACAAACTTTAACTTCAGGAAAACTTTGGTTTTGCCAACATGTTGCGGCTCGAAAAATGTCGTCAGCAAGAAAACTTGGCTAGAACGTTGAGTTGCATTTCAAAATGGGGAAATGTAACGATAATTTTAAATAACATTTGGTTTATACATGTATATATATAGAAGAACTAAACCTTTTTTGTTTGTTTACCTAAAATTGAATTGTTAGCTTTCATAGAAATGATTTCAATTGGTTTTTAACAATGAACCAATGAAAATCGGTGGGGTTTTAGTTTTATTTGTTGACAATTTTCAATAACTGAAATCCATTTGCACTATTCTTCCCAAGCTATTCGGCCCAGCTTACTTTTGTTCAATCTGCCAATGGAAAAATCCTTTTTTCGTACATCATGCATTGATAGTTGTCGTTTTTCAGAGTTCCTTTTGGCAGGAAGCATTTTGTTTAATCCTTTGTGCATATTAAAGGCAAACGAAACTAATTTCGCGTTTGTTTTTCCAGGCTTTTACTGGCAGAGAGGGATTTTCAGCCAACGTTGAGTGGCGCATAAGTGAAGTCGCTAAATAAATCAGTTTATGAAACTACAAAATGGAGTTTGTAATGCAAATCCTTTTGCCAAGCAAAAAGCATTTTCCAGCAGCTCAAGCCCCTCGCCCTCCTCGCCTTTCCCGCCACTTTGAGCTCTAAAGAGACCGTGGGGAGAAATTAAGACAATAGTCGATCCGCTTCGACGCTTCGAGCACTTGAAGCGCAGCGACTTAACGCAGCCGGAAAAATCTTTACCCATTTTCCCAACCGAGACTTTGACATCTTCGCTTGCATGCGAAATGAAAATCTTGCTTTTTGCTAATTGGCGGATAGACAAACTTAAGTTTCGCCAATGAGATTAGCCCAAGATGAAAGTTTTAAGTTGTCTTTAAGTTGGTGTGCAACTTTCAAGCAGAACTCTGAACTTGTCACAAAGTTGCCACTATTTTTTTCTTTACGAAGCATTCAAATATTCATAAATAAATTGTGCTGAATAAGCGGAAAAACTTTTAGTTGTGAAAATGTTTATCAGCAAACTTGTTAAACTTAAATATGCTTATTGTTTTTCAGAACTGTAAACGGAAAAAATATATAATATATTTATTAAAATTTTAATTTTAAGATGTAAAAAGAAATTACTAGAAATTTTGTTTATTATGTAAATAGGATAGAAAATATTTGAAATCCCACTTAAAACTAATCTGGCTTACTCTTTTGTTATCTTTTTTCCCTTAGGAAAATCTACAAGGATTTCTTCCATCTGTGTTAGCTTTTCCTCCCTAGAAAATCTGCTAGGATATGTCAATATGCAGAGTGAGCATCGCATGACAGAAAATCCTCTTTCAGCGCCCGAAGGCTGTCGGAGGGCACAACTAATCCAATAAGTTGCTCCCGCACTATCCTAATGAGCCATTCTATTTGGCTAACCCCCAGAGTTGAGCCTGAGCCTCGATCCCTTACCCCCCCAGATAGTTTTCCCTACCGACATCGTCATGAAGCGGGGAACAAAAAGTTTCCATCTCCCGCCGTGCCGCCTTTCCGGCGGCAGAGGCAAAAGTTACATTTAATGAACCATCAGGACACACAACTTCGGGCATCCTGCAGATGGAGAGGGATGACAGCGAAAGGGGAGACATCCCTTGAAGTTAACTTGCAATTTTGCATGTCGCGCAATTAGGCAAAAGTTAAATTGCTTGTCATAAATGTAAAATTTGTAACACAAAAATTGACTTAAGTGAGTGCAGGCAGGCAGGCAGGCCGGCGCAGGAAGCTTCGGCTCGAAATAAATTTAAGCGGCTTTTGAATTTAAATTGCACTCATAAGCGTCGTAACTCCTTGAGCTGTAAAAAGCGCTGAGCCACGCCCCCAGTGCCACCGGCCCCTCCCTGTCCGCCCGCCCATAAAGATTATGAAAAGTCGTAAAAGGCCAAAAATATGAATGCGATAGTCATAGTCGTCTGACAGAGAGAGAATGTCTGAAATGCAAAAAAAAATAAAATAAAATAGCAGACTCATGCAGAAAAGTCAGAGCCGCCGCCGCCAACATTTTGTGACATTTTCCGCTGTCAGCACGCGGAAATTTTCGGGAGTTCCGGCAGGGAGAGACTGGTGATGGGTAGTGCACTTAAATAAAAATATATATAAAATAATATTTAAATACGTATATGAATATAAGTCCTATACTCATATATATGTATCTTAATTAAATGAACAAAAGATCCTCTCTTATAAATGAAATATATATATACAAATATCACTTGTAAATAATCTCTGTAATTAATCTCTCAACAAATTGTATGACCCAAAAGGATTCCCTCAATTTCTGCGAGTGTCCTTGTGGTAGCTGCTAAGCTCTAGAGGAAGGCTTAAAATATGCCCCGCTGGCTCAACATTTTGTCATATTTTGCTGCTTAGTCGCTACAAGAAGCTGGCTTCATTATAGAACAGCTTGAACCCCGACCCCTTTCCCTCCTGCATAAAATATGAAATTAAAACGTGGCCAACAGAAACAAAAAAAAAAACAAGGAAACCAGTGACAGGAAAAGTTAAAAAGCGTCGACAAAAGCGAAAAATAGAAACTAACTCGGAACACAACAATTTTTGTTGACTTGTTGGTGGCTCTGGTTTAGTGTGTGCTCTAGCGCAAAGGGGGTAATGGCTCTAGGGGGGAAGGTAAGTCACACCTGCGTCAGTGTGTTAGTGGTGGGGTTAAAGTTAAAACTTAATGCTTGCAGCGCCAAAGTCATGGTTAGTTTAACTTTACATTGCTGCCAGCCACAATGGTAGTTTTAGGTCTAATAAAAGGCATAAGCAACTTGTAAATATTAAAATAAGAAACATAACTTAATTAAGTATCAACTAAAAAGCAATCAATGGAAGAAATGTATTAGTTTTCTGTGTTGGCTTGGTAATCCTAAGAAAATCTGGATATATTTTCTCTGTCAAAGGGTTGTACACTGTTTATTAGAATATGAAACTAATAAGTGTATTACAAATATTTCGACTATCACCAATATCCATAAATCTAAACTGATCTTGCGGCTTGCAATTCTTGCTATTAGATATGCTTTCCTCTCCTGGTTGTTGTCCATGTAAAAGCATCGCCATTTTAAATATCGGTGACCATCTGCCTCTTAAAACTAAGCACAGGACTTTGTCAGGCAACGGGAACTTTTTCAGAGACCGTTTGATATCTTTTGACTTCTGCTTAAACTCATATTTTACAATATCCCTCTGAATGCGAGGACTTAATATGAGTGGACGAAAGAATACCCTGTCCGCGAAACATGGCACCGGCAGAGTCGGTTGAACCACTGGGTAATTCTTAGCCAAGGTATCCAATGTCTGAAACTTACGAAACTTGGCCAGGAGAGAAAGGCAATCAGTCTCTAAGACCTCAATTTTATTCGTTGAAGAAAACATTCTTTAAAATCCAAAATTAGGTAAAACTGTTTTTTGTTTAAGATTCGAAATAAAACTAAAAATTTCCTCCCAAAACTGACGTTGACGTTATTTTCAAAGAATACTAGTACTTACATTTTGTTTTAAAACCAAAAGAGAAGAGTATATGGCCCACTGCAACTCTTGCCCATATTTTATTTTAATTTTGTGTTGACCGCCTTCAAGTTGAATTTTTTGGACCGCCACAGACCGCAGGATAACCTCCTGCTATTGTTACTTCTCGGAGACAAATAAACTTACGCACCGGATATGCAGGGGACACAAACCAGAGATGGCAATAAAATGCAAAAGAAAAAGGATATGGGGAGACCGCTCCTGGGAGCGGCTGGAATATCAGATGGTTTACAGCCTTTTGTTTATTTATGATAAAAGGACCCACCGTTCCGTTCCGGGCACCACTCAACTTAAAGTACCCACAAAAAATGAGATTTTTCGAAACACAACATTCGGCTGGGTCCGGTGGGCCTTCACAGGAAAAGCTTTCACCTGCAATTTGCTCGGTTGCACTTGCCATAAAACGAAAATTTCATTAGGCCTACCGACCAAAAAAGAAATAAGAGTGGGGAAAATAATAGAGCAAAACTTTGACTACGATTAGGGTTTCGCCCATTTGGTATTTTTTGTTTTTTTTTTTTTGCTGTTTTTTGCCGTAAATTCCGAACCATTTCCATTTCCGCACAGAACGTGACTCCCCCTTTAAAATCCCCACCCACCGCCGCCTGGCTTCCGTTTTGCGGAACCGAACCTCCGGCCGGGAAAACTGTAAATAAATTTTATTTTTCGGCCCCGCCAGCAAAAGTGCATAGAAAAAGGTTCGGATTGCCGGAGAAGAGAGTCCATGCTCGAAGCCTTAAAAACGAAACTTTATCTGCATTTAGTACATAAATAATCGAGAGCCCTTGGTCCGAGGATTTTCGAAGGTGAAAAGGCTTTTAGCTGCACTCTGGTTTCCCTGCCAATTTATTTTGGACTGATGGGCACGCTTTTTGCATGTTTGCCAGAGTCTCGCATCTCCGATTAATTTACATCTCTCAGCAGGCTTTGGATTTACAGTCCGCTCGTTTGACGTGAAAAAATAAAGAATTTGCTAATCACTTGCAGCTAAAATGGAAAATACTGTGGATATGGTTTTTACCGAGGCTTACATAATGGCCAAGAGGCAGTTCCAGCTTCGAGGAGGCATCACAATGGACATTCCAGTAGGTGAACCCCCGAGGATTCAGGTAAGAATTTGGGATGTGATATGTAAATATTAATGTAAACCCTTGTGTGTGTTCTTTATAGGAAAATTATATGGCTAAGGCGGAGAAAGTTACTCTTGCTGATGAATCTGATTTTCCCGACCTAAGCAATTCTCTGCCGGATGTTTCTATTCACGAACAACTGCGTCTGACCTCTGTGAACCGCGGGAAAATCCTCAGCTGCCAGCGCGATCACCAGCGCCAATTGCTGGCCATATGGCACTCCCAGTCTTCCGGAAATCAAGTTCAGGATGAGAACCAAGTAAGTTTTGTCGAGATTAAGTGAGTTATCCCTCCTGCAAGTCCTTTTCCCCGCAGGGAGTCGAGCCTTGATTGATGGTCATCGTGGAACTTTTTCTGGGTTCAAAGTTTCCTGTGAAACTAACAATAAATAGATTAACAATAGAAAACCACAAATAAATCACAAGAAATCCAACAAATATATAAAGGAATTTTCGCCATTGCTCAGTAAATAATATTTAACACAGAAAATATTACAAATTCAATTGAAATAAGAACACAAAAATGCGATACATCAACGAACATAAAATAAACAATTAAATTATGTCCTAGCTTAGTGTTATCTTGGTGAGTCAACAAAGTGTTAACAGGTGAGAACAATGTAATTATAATTCCAATTTGCACACCAAATCGAGAGAATTTCAACCTTATGCTCCTGTCACACGCACAATTAAAACCCGCACACAAATGTCAAATGATGCACTTTAAATGCAAAACTCACAATTCGCAATTTGAGACTGGACACAGAGCGGGGAAACCGGTGGAAATATCATCTCTACAGGCGGGTGCCAGGATATTCAACTTGTGGCAGGATGCATTGATTTATGTCCAGACAAACGAAATAGAAGCAGAGAGTGAGTGGTACATAAATCTTCCTTTGTGAATTACAGTTTATATGTCTCTTGCGACATTCGGTCAAGTATAATTGCCGACAAAATAATAGGAAGGAACTACAAAATAATAATTACAATATGATAAAAATATAGAAATGTTTAAGCAATATAATGGAGTTCTGCCATTATTATTTCTTTCTTTATTTTCCAAAGTAGAATTCTTTAAAAATAAAATATGTACTATTACTTCTTTGCTCTATTCCCATTGTGATGAGTGTACTTATACATATGTTTCAATTAGTGCATCACATCCTTACTCCTTGCACAGAATTAAGCTATGGGATATCCCACCTTCGAGCTTAATTAAGGCAAGTGGCAAGCTTTATTTCCAGCTTAATTTATATATGTACTACATATGCAAATGCTTGATTTTGTGTGCATTTTCTTCAACAACTTCATGTGCAAGACGAGGGAGATCCCTGCTAATGGAATTCCCTCAGACAGACCGAAGGTCCTTCGCCTGTGAAATTTCATGTTCTGATTTGAGTGGGTGCCAGTAAATGGAATTTAGGAGTTGCCTGCTAAGGGCACTACTATGTACTTTGAAATGTGAATTATTTCTCTCACTCTGTTGTAATCATTTAATGGAGCTGCGTTTTGGGAAAATGGTTTTCCAAAATGATATCATAATGTTTAAAGTTTAAAGTTGAAAAATGAAATTGGAAAAATAAAAATCTTAGAACTAAAATGTAAATCCTTACTTCTGGAAATTCAGTCTTGTAAGAATTCTTAAAGTAGGGGAAAAATTGTAAGTATAATTAACAAGACCCATGGAATTCCCCCCTGGTAGTTAACTATGAAGGTAACTGCTTCATAACTTCATGTTATTTGCTTAATGAAATTCCCCCATCAGCAGGGCCTGCCACCTCTCTTTAACCCCGGCTGGCTTTAGCTTATTGAAATGCTGAACATTGAGAACATCCGCCTCCCAAAAAACCACCCGAAACCCGCTCGGCATCCCCCAGATCAACCCCTTGGCCCACTTAAGTCGCCCCACTCCCCTTTCGGTTACAACAATGCAAATATTATTCCTTGACACCAGCTGTAGTAGAGGCGAGCGAATCCGGCAGCTGCTGTCACTGGGATCCCCAAGGAAGGATGTGGCTTGGATGTGGGCCGGGGCGGCTGAGCTTCCTCCTCCACGCCCACTTGGCATTTCCATTCCGTTGCTAATAACTTGTTGCATAACCAGAAATCCCCAACGCCTGCCATAAAGCACTTAATCAAGTTAATAAAAATTGATGGCTGGCACGCAGGCAATTTGTTTTTGACTGCTGAAAGTTGAGTTGGTTCAGAGAATATCCCTGAGCTATGTTTGTCATCTGGTGTATAGTACCTCAGGGTTTTATTTTTCAATTAATTGTTATGAATTATGTGGATATGCTTTAGAAGTTGTGATTGATAATTGTGAAAGAAAAAAGAAGAGTAATTCCTCTTTGATTAATCACTGATACTTCAATCTGATGCAGAATGCAGCTGAATGCATATTTATATAAGTTTAAAAACCCTATAACTCGCTTAATATTGCTTCAATTCCGACCGTAATTCGTGATCATTTTTTCAGTTTGATTTTTGGGGCAAAATAAAGTTTTAAAACTTATTTATATAATTAATTTGTAATTCGTACATTTTTAACGCTCTTTATGAGTATTCCCCACAACCGCCTACTTTGAGAATATTTATTCCTTTTCAATGTACATAAAAAGTAACTGAAGAAGAAATTCAAGATTTATACAAGACTTAACTTATTCAATATCCAACATGGCTTTCTGGTGAGCTTCTTTCTTTTCCAATCCAACTTCCAAATCATGTTTGATGGTTTTCTAGGCTTCCAATATGGCAAACATCGCGTCAAGACCTATGGGAATTAACTTATTCCAGTCTTCGTTGTCCTTTGTAATCCTGGCTACGGGGTCCTTCCTCCAGTCTTCATTGGATCCGAGATTTTCATTCCAGCGCTGTTGCAATGTTGACACTCGTTTTGGTTCTACGAAGGACCCATACAAATTAAAGGCAGGAACCATGTAAAATTATAAAATCTTTGATTTAAACATTGTATTTTGGAGCGCCAGGGAACAAACTTTCCGTGGGCCACCCGAAGAATGAACTCTAGACACGTGAAGGTGTACTTTTTATAGAATGGGAAGATAGTTAAATTTCTAAATATCTTATTAAAAGCTAGTACCCAAGAAGCATTCGTACTCGTCCCCTTGGACGAATGTTACTTTAACGCAGATAATTTGGGCTCGGATTCATTTTTATTTTCCTTTTATCTTTTTCAGTTTTGCCTGAAGGGTTTTTATTTTAGAATTAAAGCATCGAAGATTCACAAAAGTCTTCATTGAGGTAGTTTCTATGCTAGACTTTCCTTTCTTTTTAATTATAACTTTGCTGTCCAAACTCTACGTATGTAAAACTATTCCAACTCCATATTTACACCCAGAACCATGTAGAACTCCATAACAATTTCCCATATTTGGCAAACGAATTGTTCTCTATAAATTCAGAGAGCAGTGCGTGTGCCATGATTATTTGCCCGCCAGGATCGTGACATCCGCGTGACTGCTGCGACATATCCTTTCCCCAATTCGTGAGTGATACGTGATTGGAAATAATTTAAGCTGCCGTTGCTGTGATAAACCAATTTGCGAAAATTTAAGATGAAAGCGGAGACGCAAACGCGGCGACACACACACACAAATAAAATGAAAGCATTTTCACAACTGTCATTGAAATGTCAACATAAATCTACTGACAGCCAGTGTGCCAGTGTGTTCCTTCTCCTCTCCTGTCCCGTCCTGTCCCGTCCTGTCCTGTCCTGCCCCATATCCTTCCCCGGCGACTTTTGCGCGCTGCGTGACGTAAATGCTGATGAATATTTCTCATCTGTTGGCCGTGGTTCTTCTGGTTCAAGTGGGTGGAGTAAGGCGCTGGCTAGTAGAGCGAAGCTTTCCCTGCAGTTTTGTTATAGTATGTCGTGGATATTCAAGGCTGGCTTCCAGCTCAGTTACACTTGGAGAAAAGAAGCTGGGATTTAAAGGAGACTATAATTAAGTTCATAATTAATTTATACACAAACTAATAATAATTATATGATAATAATCTAATTAAATCTTGTTTGAAACTTAGTATGCATCATTTAAGAAGAATTTAAATAAGGTTTCTCTTAATTAATTGGTCAAAAATTCTTAGTTCTTTTAGATTTGTTATGAAACAAAAAGGTTTTCAGTGTAGGGAGACAAAAGCAAACTGCGACTCCCAGCAGCGAAATGGGCTTGTCAGTTTTGATGAACTATCTTTGGCTGGCTCGTCCCTGTTCCGCTGCTAATGCTAATGCCTCTGACAGAGATCTATGTGCGGTCTGATTCATTCGAGTCCCAGTCTCGTTGCCAGTCTGAGGCACAGCCTCGGCCACAGCCGAGCTTCGCAGACCTCGAGATGAGGTCACGTACAATGGCGTCGACGTCCGCTTGTTTTTGGCTTATTAAATGTTTAGTTGTCCTGCCGCACTGCCTCCCACAATTCCAGACATTTTCGTGTGTGGGGTCTGCCCTGGCCCCTGCATTTAGTATTAATTTGGCTTAAATGTGATTAATGTCTGGTTACAGAAAGGTTCGCTGTTTGTGGCCAGACAAAAGTCTGAGATAAACTAAGCCGGGATCAGGCTTCGATATAAAAATGGCCATTAACATACAGTTTTCAATTAAGGCAAGTGTTTGCAGATGTCTGTCTCAGTTTTATCTTGATTGAATTCGACTCATTTTAGTTGGCAGCAAATTGCTAATTAGTGCTTCTGGGAAACTGCAACCCATTAAATCCTGCAACTGCTGCAATAATTGTCTTAATATCCAACTCTGCGTCTTGAGTAAATTTCTTCGCCACCCTTTTGAGGTAAAACCCCTTCGGTGGCACCTTTGATGGCAACCATAACTTAGTGGCAATAACTTATGCCCTGTGGGCACTGAGAGAGCAACATTCATTAGCTGTTTGCTGAAGCCGCTGGCTTTCCTTTAAAGCCGATTGTTTGCCGTCTGCTGCTGGTGTGCACTTTGTGGTTTAATTAAAGCTCGGCAGATGGAGAGCAAAGTGTGCGGTGTGTGAGCAGCTGCCTTAAACCAAATTACACTAATTGGGTTACCATATGACAGGGCACTGCGTCGGCTGTGACATTTGTTTGCCATGGCATGCCAATGCTTGCATTATGTCGCCGCCGCCGACATCCTTCGCCCCGCCAGCTCACTGAAATGAGCAGCGGGTTTGTGCACTTGGAATATAAATTAGGCTGAAATGTAAAATATTATACATTAAATAATAAGAAATACTCAATTTCGGATACAAATAGGACCTCGAAACTCGTAGAAACCGAAGTAATATCAGAGTTTTTAGGGCAAAAATATTATAAATATTAAAAGCTATTAATTTGTTTGTAGTTTTCAACAGGGTTTCTAGAGTCATTAGGATTAAGAAATGCCTATACTACAAAATTCTACATCGTAAAAAAAACTAAGCCTGTATTTGGTAACTAAAATACTTTATTGCACACCTTCTGATAACTTTTAAAGGATTTTGAAGCTTCTAAAAATGGATGTAGCTCCCCTGAAACTTAACTACAAAATTAATAATTTTCTGGTCATATTTTTTTTTTGCCAGTGTCATCAGTAAGTCCTTCACTCTACTGGGCATCGCATTCGCAGTTACCAGCTTGTAATAAGCTGCAGGATCATTTTCCGCACACCGGCTGCTTTGACAGCTGCAATAACACAGATGGCTGAGAGGGTCGGACAGAGGAAAATGGGAAAGGTGTCTTGTTTAACTGGACACACACATTGGAAATGAAGCCCCAAAGAGATCAGGCCTAGTTCATTGAGTGGGCAGCAGTAGGTCTTTAAGGAGTCTCGTTACTTTACATTCGAACAAGCAAACAGAATCAGGAAACTGGAATTTGAATCAATAGAGCTTAAAGAATATTTTACTGCTTGTTTTTAAACATGATTTATTGTGATTTTAAACCGAAAGCAACTCGAAAGGATGCATTAACTATTTTGTATTTCCTTTAAAGACAACTAACTAAGAAAGGTTAAAAGAAATCCTAGCCAATGGATTAATATAAGCTCAGATATCCTTGGCTGGCTCAAAGGACAATGCCCTTGTATCCACACTTTCAGCTGGAGTCATGATGTCCTCCAGTATGCGATTGAGAGATTCCGAACCGAGAGCATACTGCTGACCCTTGGCAATGTTATTGTGCTTGGCATCTAAATAAATGCTGCAGGAGTTCCTCTCGCCATTCATAATGTGCTGCAGGGCACGGCTGATCTGCTCGGATCCCAGGCTCTCTGGACCCTTGATCTCCAAATCATCGGTCACTGCACTGTCCAGATTTTCGGCGATTCTAGCTGCCGCCTCCTGCTCGTTGACCGTCTTCAAAATGTTTATTGTCTGTGTGGAGAGCAAGAGTCCTGCCGAGAAGGTGGCCAGCCATTGGGCAATCGAAATCATGGTGTTTCCGGTCATACTAGGTGTTGGTGGGAGAATTGAATTTTGAATTGATATTGGTTTATTTTGAACTTAATTTCGATTGCTATGTTTTTGAAGAACAACTTTATAATATTAGTATCAGCAGGGATGTGCCAGAAATCAGCGTTTAAATTCTGCCGCCGATAGTAACTCAATTAGGTGGCAACATTGGTTGTGTCACCGAAATGGGCGAATGGCGAAATGGGCGGCACTGGTCGCTCGAGGTCGTAGACGAACAATGCTGCCCAGCATGGATTTTTTAGGGGAAAATTCAACTTTTTGAGATTATTTAGGGGAAAATGAAATTTTCATACTCTAAAAACAAAGTGGCAAAATAAAAACAAATTTTTAAAATTGTGAATTTATAATTTCTAAGCGATGCTGCCTGGTGTGGGTGTATTTGGAACTGGCGAGATTGCCAACGTGCTGGTCCCGCTGCTCCGCGAGAAGGGTTTCGAGGTCCGGGCCATCTGGGGCCGAACGCTGAAGGAGGCCAAAGAGACGGCCGCCACACAAAATGTGCAATTCCACACAAACGTCATCGACGATGTCCTGCTGCGCAAGGACGTGGACCTGGTGTTCATTGTCTGCCAGCCGTTCCTGCACGCCGAGATCTCGGTGAAGGCGCTGGGCATTGGCAAGCATGTGGTCTGTGACAAGCCCGCCGGCCTGCACCAGCAAGATGCCCTGAAAATGGTCCGCGCCTCGCAGTATTATCCAACGCTGATTTCTCTGGTGAATCATCCGCTGCGGTTTCTGCCCGCCTTCACGCACATGCGTCGGTGCCTGCAGGACGAGCTGATAGGCTCCATCGGCGACGTGGTGCTCATGGATGTGCGCGTGCAGATGGGCACGCTGTTCCCCGAGAAGTACAACTGGATGTGCGACGCCCAAATGGGCGGCGGTGCTCTCAATCTAGTGGGATCTGTGGTGGACTTGGTCAGCTTTCTGCTGCAGCAACAAGCTATCCGCGTCCACGGAGTCCTGCGATCGTACACCAAGACCACGCCAGCCATCAATGGCATCCGGCAGATCACAGCACCGGATTTCTGCAACTTCCAGATGGAGCTGGCCACGGGCACTCTGGTCACTGTCGCCCTGCACAGTCATACGGTGCCGGCCAAGGCCTTCTCCCAGGAAGTGCTTATCTACGGCAGCAAGGGTCACCTAGTGGTGCGCGGCGGCGATCTGTTTGTGCTGAAAGAGGGGCAGCCCAAGGAGGAGGCCGTCTACGTGGACGTGCAGGATCTACACTTTGCCACAAACAACAGTTTGTTACCACGTCCCTACATCAAGGGCCTCTGCAAGATGGTCGGAGCTCTCAAGGAAGCCTTTGGCAGCAAGGAATCCTCCTGGGTCAAGGCACCCGTCTCCACGGCGGCCACATTCGAAGATGGCCTGTACGTTCAGGCTGTGGTGGAGGCCATCAGGAAATCCAACGAGTCCCGGCAATGGCAAAGGGTCCAGTTGTCCACGGATGCACCTCTGAATCACGATCAGATCATTCGCTATGCCCGCATGTCCACCATGTAGGGGATTCCTTGTGCAATCACTCCAGAAAAGCAGTATATATATTTTTTATATATTTTTGTGTTTAGTGTTTAAGCGTTTCCAGATTCTAGGCCTTTAGGCCCTGTCTCTCACCTCCATCAATGTATTTAACTTATTATATTTGTATGGCATCGGCATTTTTAAACTAATAAACTTCAATTATTTGTAATTGAATTACAGATGTAGTAAATTCATATAAAAAATGATTCGAAATGGTCTTGACTGAAAATGTTGTTTACGTTTTAGCTATTTATTTTTCTTAAAGTTTATTTACTTCGATTTCATCATAATAACTGTTTATTTTTGTATTCTTCTTAGATTATTTCGATTTGTACTGTTATTTCAAAGTGATCACTACAATCGTATCTGGTTTTCCATCTAATCTTAGGAACCTTTTGTCTTTACATAGGAATATTTATAATAATTTCGCAGGAGTTCATTTTCCTAAAAATTAAATTAAGAAGAGCCTGAAAAGGCACAAAATATGGATACCTTATCGATAGAATGTAGTCAAAGAAAAACCCTCTTTTTTTTGCAAATTTACCAAACATTTTATTACGAAATCAATATAGTAAAAAATCGAAAACATTGGCTACACAAATTAAACATAATCATCATCCGCCGTTTACACTTAAATCGAACTTAAACACATAGAAATTAAAACTAAGCATTAAAAGAGACAAAACAAAATGTTGATCACAAATATGTGTTGCGTTGTTGCGAACTGTTAGGATGAAATTTCAAGATTTGGCATAGCTGAGATCCTTCACAGGAACCCAAACTTAGTTGATGAAGTTAGCAGGGGCGGAAGAGAATAAGGATAATGGCAAGATGAAAACTGGGAAATCGAAATTAGTTGCTGGAATTCTGTTTTTCTTTTGTTTTTTGGTATATCAGCACTTACACTGGTATCAGCTACCCTAAAGCCTTCGTGCGTACATTAATATTTCGGAGAATATTTAAATAAATACCTAAGCTAGCTTGCCCCATCATCGTTTATGCATGGGTCGATCAATGTAAAACACACACAAGAAAGGAAACTCATAAATTCAATTTTGAACTTAAAACAAGGTGGTGAAACGACTGAAGGACACCCGACTATGTACAAAGGTAGTGTATTACATCTGGAGCTTATAGTATTAGTAGGGGTAGTATTATCCTATCGCTTGTTCAGCTTGTGCCACAGCGTAATGATGGTCAGCACGTGCATGACACCGATCACAATGCCCATGAGGAGCAGGCAGTCGGACATGTGCACGTCCGATATCATCATGTACTTGAGGAACACCTTCGGACTCCGGAAGTGGCAGTACATCGCGTTCTCCGGACACTCCAGGAACGGTCGATCCATTCCGTAGATTGCATTCAATGCTCCATGGAATCCTGCCCGGAAATAACTCAAGTGCCACATCCAACGGAACAGGGGCGTGATGTCAATGTACCGCGTGCAGAAACCAAATACGGAGAACATCACCGCCAGAATGGGGCCCAGAAATACGGCAAGCTACGGAGATTACGTTGCAAATATGATTAATTAGTATAATTAATATTCTGGCTAATTGGTCGAGTGTTAAAAACCCACCTTAGTCGGCAGCGTGGCTCCCACGAAAAAGCCCCAGGCCTGGGCACTTAACGAGGCCATTATACCCAGCAGTATAAAGTAATATATCCGGAAGGAATCCACGGTATCGTTACCCGTTAGATGTACACTGATGATGATGTACATGGCGGTGCAGAGGCTCTATAAATTAGTTAAATACATTTTTAATCAGAATATATATGTTATTATAGTTCTTACAATTTAGTAGAATTTCTAAATTAAACTTAATTTTATGAAAAACTCTTAGATGAGCCACCGAAATTGCTACATATATATTTCAAATTAATAAAAGAACTATGTTTAATTCTTTGTAAATTATATTGTTAGCGGACTTTTAGATAAAATGTTGAGGGATTTCAAACTGTGTATATATTTTTTACAAGGTTACTTGAGAGAGTGATCTGTGACTTAATCTCTCCTTAAATGAAGGTAGAAGAGTGACATAAAAACTTTAAATTCTTTTCTCATTTTGAGGCTAAGAATTCCAGGAAATTTACAATTATATCTCTCCCATTATTATTTAAGCCAGCAAAATCATTAACTCAGACAACACAAATACATTTTCTGTGCTTGACAACACATGGCTCCATCCATATGAATGTCAGGGGAGAATATTGGAACAATTGCCCCCGCAAAAATGCGGGTAGGCAAACAGCAAGCGTTAAGCTTCTGCGATTCTGTCACGCAAATGAAACTCGAACATCAGCGATTTCACATCGTTAATTTGACTTAATGACCGAACGGCAATTCATTAGGCCACAGTGCCACCTATAGTGGGGCTTTGGGTTAAATGATGATTAATGACACTGCCCCGGCATCGGGTTCTGTTCTGATCGGTAGTGTCAAGTGGGTCTTACCTGGAAGGGTATCTCGAAGGAGATCAGCGAGAGGAAGTAGGGACCCAGCTTGTACCAGCGATTGAAGTGCTCCCGCGTCAACATGTCAATTTCCAGCGGAACTGCAAATAAAATTAATTGATAAAAATCATTGAATTCCCAAACGATGCAAAGTGTGCGCACAAAGGTGAGTACGTATGTATATAGTATGTACATATACATATATTTAGGTCAGGTCAGTAAACCGAAACCGGTAAAGATCGGACTCCCCCAACACCGCCGGTGCCTCCTGTCTGGATGAATTTATTGTAATATGCTTTGAGAACAGCTTGCCAACCGGTTTTATTATACAATACTCGCAAGCCTGCAGGCGCCTGTGTCGCCTGTCTCTTGTCTCTTGGATTTTAATAATTATTTACTCAGTAGGCTTCGGGATCGCCATTATTTCGGGGGTCTCTTTTTGGGGTGAGAAATTAATTGTGAGCCCATTTACATGGAAATTATAAATGACAAAGTGGCTCGACTAAGACGTTTAAGCGATGATCACATTCAAGTCTGGCCTCGCTGGCAAGGTTAATGTGCTGAATTGTTTGGTTAAATTAAATTAAATAAATGTGTGTAATATATAGAAATGATTTTTACTTAGGTATATCTTTTATTTATATTTATTTTAAAGAGATTTTTGTATGTAATTAATCTTTAAAGCAATAAAAAGTTGTTTAATTCAAAAGTAAGACTATTAAAGTCTTCAAGAAATCATATAATATCAACAATTAATTTCTAATTACAATTTATTACTTTCTAGTTCCCCATCACAGATCTATATCTTTCCTTTAAATATTCAAACACGATTCTATATACCTACTTAAATATTTGGCCAAGCCATTCAAGCTGCCATTCAATCTCAAAGCAATAATCTTCAGACCAAGACCAGCTAATGATGCACTATCTAAGCTCATTATCTTGTTTCCTTTTTACCAATTAAGACCCCCAAGACTTTTGTGCAAATGCCAACATATTATTGGCTAATCCGCATTCCAAACAAAAACAAAAAGCCACAAAATGCGCAAACAAAAAGGCGAAACTGTTGACAATTTAGAATGCGGCAAGGCAAGGAGAGACAAAGCCAAGTTGCCAAAATAAATAGTAAGCGTTGCACAAGAGGTCTGCCAGAGAACCCGGCGGTGGCAGCAGCTGCACAGTCTTGGCCAAATTTGGCGACAAATTTTTTGCATAATTTTTGTGTGTTTGGAACCAACCAACGGAACGGAATTATTGAATGGGAAACGGGAGAGGCTGAGGCTGAAGCTGAGGCTGAGGCTGAGGTTGAAGTTGTGTGGCACTTGGAACTACTACCACAACTCGAGAACCACTTGGAAAAGCACCGGGGGGTGAAGTACTCGTATTCGTACTCGTACTCGTACTCGTACTTGTATCTTTGAGATACCCAAGCAGCTACTTACATGTCAAGACCACCGCCATTTTACCAGTATAAACTAGGAGCAGAGTGGAGCCGTAGAGGTATACATAATTGCCCAGCACACTCTGGGCATTGTTGCCCACGTTCATGTACAGATATCCAAAGACGACGCCAATGAAAATGTGCGAAAAGATGCGGGCCAGCAGCAGGAACTGCAAGAGATAGATACAAGGCATATAGATACATTGTAGAGATACATATTTATTGTAATAATTAGAAATCTGCAATGATATCTTACATATACGACGGGGAAAAGAAAATCAGGTATTTAAAGACTATAATAATAATGTTGTTAAGAATTTACGATAATTTATCCCATAATTATTATCTAATTCAATTATTGATTGGCTTAAAAATTAGGAAATTACTTTATTTAATAATATAA
>JAEIIH010035577.1:0-25879 GCA_018904745.1 Drosophila orosa
CCCTATGTCCACTGACCGCTGCACGATTTGCTGCTGGATGTTGTCAACGACCCCGCGCGTAAAGGCTCTCATGGGCGTCTCAGTGATGTCCACCGAGAAGTTCAGGCGCTTTGCGATCATGCTCAAAAGCCGAAACTCCACGCCGTCCCAGCGCAACTGGCCAATGCCCGAGGAGTCCAAAGTACGAATGCGGAAGATGAAGGGCGGCTGGTTAGCGGCCGAGACTTGGAAGCGATGACCGGCAAAGCCCGTCCGAAACTTTGGCGGAAAGAGATTGATGTGTGGTCGCGACAAAGCTCCCTTTATCCAGCTGGTGAGCACCACGGGAGTATTAGATCCGAGGCCATCTGCGTATAGCTTGTGGGTGTACAGCACGTAAGGACGTTCCTGTGGCAGGGGTAAGTGCACCTTTTAATATTTGCTCAATCTCAGTACCCATACTCACTCGCATTGGGTCGGCCATAAGGGATTCTCCGATTACCAGTAAATTGACAATGTTCGAGGACAGTTCCGATGACAAAAAGTCACGGAGCTTCCACTGCGTTGACCTAGAGACAAGGACAACCCGACTTTCTGTTTGGGCGCCCAAAATCTTGCGCGTCATTAGTGGGTCCGAAAGGAACAAAATGTAACTCTTGCAATTGCTATCAATGGGGCTTGTGAAGTGGGAGTTTTTCGCTTCATAGCGAGCATTAATCTCGCCATGGTAGAAAGTAATGGGAAGAGTCTGCGAATAACACACAATCAGTTCTAACTTGAAACGTAAACTAAGAAACAAAATCATTTACGAATGAACATCTTTATGTATGTATGATACCTTTTGTAAGCTAACCAGAGGCTGAGGACTAACTTACCTTGAATAAGTTCTCCAGTATCAGGCCATCTGATTTTTCCACAAAACTATCGTAATATATGACTGGCGGGCATTTTTTAAGGTACTCTTCGGCTATTTTATTAACCAAACCCACCAAAGAGTTTGTCTGATCGAAGTTGTAAGCATTTACATGAAATTTGCCGGCCAAAAGCTCTGCCCGCGGCTTGGGATTGCCATGGAAGGTGGGATCGACTCGGCGCTTATCTCGATTTCTCGTCCGATGACTGTTTCCGCACTTTCCTTGTCCGTAGATGTCCTCATTTAACTGATACCGGTTGATAAGTCGCCGGCTAACACATTTCTCTGGTAGCTCAGTCTCAAAGAACGCTCCTGTAGCGGCGACCCATTGGATGGCCAGTAGAACTGCAACTGTCCAAGCACTCGGCATAACGACTACAAGTCCTCCGGGGTTGGGGTCCAAGTGTTGCCAGTGGCTGGACTTGCAGCTCTATTTATACCATCCCAGAAAGCAGAATGGGACTGCACGCTAGGGGTCGTCACCCCATCAAATTATAGGGCTCCAAATCGAGAATGTTAATTGTAACACCTGCTCCAAAAGCTTATCATAAAACCTGATTGGTTTACTCATAATTGGATACCTTGATTTTGTTTTTGTTCGAAACAACCAATTCGATATTATTTTAAATAGTAAATTTTATTACAAACATACGTACACTCATACATAGGTATAATTTTGTACAATCATTAGCAGAAAATACTTAATTCACTCGTGTCTTGAAATTTCTCTTACATTGCGCCCTGCTGTGAATAGTTTAGCTCTATTGTTATCCTTATAGTATATGCAGCTTTTCCTAATCGATTATCATCTCTAATTATTGCATTTCGAATCCCCTTAATACTTTCGTATATTTATTTATCCCTTAGATAATAAACTACAGTTGATAGGCTTGCTTGCACGTCGTTTCAATGAACGGATTATTGTTTAATGCTCACTGTTTATGTTTTGTTTTTTTTTTTTGAAGAACGGCTAAGTATTGGCAATTGTTTCATCTTAATTATCTACCTATACGCTGCTCCTGGTCTTCGCTGACTTCCCTTGGATATCGATGGGTGTTTCTATAACCTTCTCGTATCCATTACGCATTCCAGTCTAAGCTAAATGTTTTGAAACTGAAGCTTTCCTAGAAGTCATGATCGTGAATGCTCGTATTAAATCCTTTTGCGTTTTATTTATTTCGATTTTAAGCAGAGAAGTAAAAGAGGTGAAATGGGGAACTTCAAGGCACCCTGTTCCTGGAAAATAATCCATGGGCGTGAACTTTTAAATGTACATAGGTGAAAAAGGGGAAACTGTTGTGTCGAAAGGGCGCGGGTTGTGCACATCTAATAATACATAAATTCAGCTGTAACTCTTTATCACAAGTTAAACACGAATATTATTTGCCTAGTCTCTAAATGCGTCCCGTGTTTCCGGCTGGAGGAAACCTTGGACCTTGGTGCAGCCAAATCCTAGTGAGCATACCAACTCATCGAAGGACTCGGTGCACCAAAAACGCAATTTATTAGTACTTAATAGTCTACGGTCTTACGCCTAATTGCTTTTCTACGTCTACAATTGCTGGGATTGCGTGCGCAACTACAAGAATATCCGTATACGTAGCAATATATAGGAATATACAGATATAGGTATTGAGTATATACGTTTATAAGAGGGAATAAATAATTTGTAGTAACATGCTCCAAAAGAAATTAACTATGATCGTTGCTGTCCTTCAAGTTCTTTAAAAAATTAGCTAAAGTATTAAAGTACATGGAATTAATAACATTTAACGAGTGAATTCCGTATTTTGAGCTACAATGAATATAGTGGCTGTTACTCTTCGACATCTGGGACGGCTGAGTGTTCCCATTGCCTACTGCTGCTAGCCTAAGGTCTCAATCCACTGAAGGTCCTGGCGTGACTGTAGTTTTACGCCGCAGGCTCCTCAACATTTTCGTTGTCTATGCGGGAGGATCGGATTCCGGATTTACCAGTCCAGGGGTAGATGTCGGGGCAGGGCTGGCACGTTTTCATGTAGCGGACGCCGGACTTGTGCCACAGATTGCATACCTTGGGGTTGTTGCAGCGCTTGGGCCGATCCTAGTTGGAAATCGGTAATAATTACAAGATTAACTTTGTGCTTTTCAAATCCACTTCCCAATTTACTCACCGAGTAGTCGCACTGGAATGGCTGGAAGGAGTTGATGCGAGACGTCGGCGTTGGGTCCCTTACCCACTGCAGCGCCTGCCAGTTGGTTAGGATCCACACATCCTGCATGGCATTGATGGCGTCGAGGAACTTAATGAATCCCTCCTTGTGGTGTGGCTGCGTGAACCAGGCAGCGTGATAGAACAGGCCGAAAGGTGCTCTGTGAATTAAATATAGATGGACACGGTAAAGTAAGACTTCTGAATGTCGTGCTACATTCTTGAAAAA
This sequence comes from Drosophila orosa, assembly GCA_018904745.1. NCBI lineage: Eukaryota > Metazoa > Arthropoda > Insecta > Diptera > Drosophilidae > Drosophila > Drosophila orosa. The sequence continues at coordinate 3,313 of JAEIIH010035577.1, forward strand.
AAATAATAGAAAGAAACAACAAGCTTGCACTTGGCGCTCAATTATTATTTTTCCGTTAAACTTACGCATAGGAATGGCAGTAAATATTATTTTTTATTCAAAACACTGTATTTCAAACAATCATCTGCTAAGATAACGACAGGGCAAATCACTGAAACTTGCCTTAGAAATAAAAATAAAATCTTACTACATTTCTTATTATACAAATATGACAACAATTTTAGCTAAATCTAAATATATGTCTACTATTCAGATACTTTAGGACAAAACATAATCTTTGAACGTTCAATGATATAAATCCTTTAAATAGATTTTCCCAAATTTATTGTCATTATTGTACCAAAATGCAGTGCGTTTCTATTTTTATTTCATAGATACTGGGCTATCTGTACCTCTGGTACCTTAGCATATATTTTCAAAAAACAAAACGTTTATACAGTTTTTTTTTAATAAGGAATAATATTTGGTACCAGTCGTGCGCATTATGGTCACGAAAAGTTAATAATTGTGCTTCAAACTTAAGCTTCTTTGTTTTTTATATTTCTTTTTTTAAAGACTTTTTTATATATGTCCTTTTGCTGCGTGGGCTATAAGGTTTATGCTATAAAATTACCTGTTTGTGGTGTAATGTCGCTCGAAGTTCTTCATAATCATTTTTGTCACTCCATCGGCGTCGCTGGGGTTCGAGCAGGCGTCGCCCATCGAGCAACGGCCCCCATTCAAGTCCTGCCACATGACCATGGGCACTTGCCAAACACCTGGGTAGGAGCGGGTGGGACAGGGCGGAATCATGCAGTCGTGGAAGATCTTGTAGTCAAGTGTGTAGGGCCAGGAGGGCGGACGGTTCTCGTAGACAGGCATGGAGGAATCGTAGGTGAAGTTTGAGTCGTACAGCATCTTGTACATCTTATTGCCGCCCACAGAGAGGAACGGTGCGCGCATGCCCCGCACATCCGACAGCTTGACACCGCCGTAAGCGGCAAGGATCTCCCGCTGTCCTGCAATTTCACGGGTCCACTTTTTCTGCGAGAACTGTTCGCCAAAGCTGTGACTGTAGACGAAAGTGGTTAGAATACTCGAGTCTCGATTTTGTCAATTTGTTGTCGGTTAATTAAGCATAGATTTTGATTTTGATTTGGGTTAGGAACTTAAAGAGTGCATTGGTGCAGTGTGGAGGGCGATTTAACCAACTTTGTAACTACTTGGTGCTGCTTCTAGTTCTTGTCTTGATATCGAGCAGAGCTCCATCTACTTACGAAACTGTATGGGAGGCCATTTCATGTCCATCGGCGTACAGATTCTGCACCTGACTGTAGTCAGTCCACTCGTGGGAGACGTAAAAGGTGGCTGTGATTGGACAGCCGTTGGGATTGACACGGCCCTTCTCAAAGAGATCCGTGTACAACTGCTTGTTCAAGTCATTTACTGAATCGTCGAAGGTCAAGAGAACAATTTGGGGGATGCTCTCGACCGGTAGCTCGCCTAGCAATGCAGATGGGGAATGGGGATGAAAATATGTCGAGAAAATAAAGGCAGGCAGAGGAGGACTCAGACTTTTAACCAGAATAAATAGACATAAGCGAGTGGGAAACTAATGCAGACGATGATGGCGAGGCAGTAGCTTGGCTGATGCGGCACAACTTACGAAACGGTATGGGAGGCCATTTCATGCCCCTCAGAGTACAGATCCTGCACCATGCCGTAGTCTGTCCATTCATGCGACAGGTAAAAGGTGCCGCGCCAGGGGCAGCCGTTTGGGTTCTTCCGGGACTTATTATTAAAGAGTTCCTTGTAGAGGTCGATGTTTATGGTATTGACGGCATCGTCGAATGTCATCAGCACGATTTGTGGCGTCTCCGCGGCGCTCAGACCGCCTGCATTTCATTAATTTCGGCCACCTTCTGCATTAAAAACTATGTCTGTTTTACCAGGCTCTCACTTACCAGGTATGTCCCTGCCTCCGCAGTAACAGTCCGGCAGCAGGCACACATCCTTGCGGCACTTGGCGGCGGTCTTGTCAGGTGTGGGCTGCGGGTAAATGGGGTCAGGCCGACTCGGCGGGTATCGGTATATGTCCACGAACTCCTGGGCCTTCGACACGATGGTGCCCGATGGCTTGAGTGTGGGCCGTGTTCGTCTGGAGAGAAGAATTAATTTAATTCCAGTGGGATGCATTATTCACGAAACCATGGGCTTACGGTGGGTGAGTTCCGCGGTTCGGTGTGGCGATTACGTCGCGATCCTGGTTGGCATAAATAGCACTGCCCCGGTTCCTATTGTTGTTTCTAAATACAATTTGGTGGATATATACATTTAGGACTTTAGGAAAAATAGCTGTGGTTGAGGTCAGTAAAAAGAGAGAGTTGCTCTACTCAAGTACAATTTGCAATTGCTGCCACTAGATTTACTAGTTTGTGCTACACAAATGGGCAGATATACAGATAAATGCTGGATTAATTGTTGTATATACATCACGCAATGGTGGTTAGTCGTGCGCTCACAATGATTCCACTTAATAATAGTAATAGTAATAGTGATAATACCTCCACCACCCAAAGAACCAGCCAAAATTTCAATTCATCCAATTTTTGCACAGTGAGAACCAAAAAGTTGTATAGCATACTTATGTGTATCACGTGTTGGGACTTGACTTGACTGACGGTGGTAAATACAGGCTGAGAAAAGACGAATGTGTAATTTTGTGTTAAGACCGCAGGAACACTAAGAAGAAGACAGAAGATTTACAATGTATAGTACACTGAGAGATAGATGACAGCTTTATTAAATCATTATTCATACGACCGCTGCGATCCCCTGTTAATCTCTGACAGATAAGTCCGATTTTCTCCAGCAAAATGCTTCTGACTGGGCCACAAAAGCATCTACTAAATTTAGGCTCGGTAAAATGTGCTTATACGATTGGTTTGAATTGCTTTGGTCTTTAAATCGCCTTCGTTCTGAGCCCAATTTTAAAAAGTTTTGTTCAAAAATGTCGGAATTTGTGCATTATTTGTTGGTCGACCGTTTTCAAAGCACAGATCGGTTAAATCTGCCTTTGTCCTTTCAAACTTCTTAGTTCTCACAGCTAGTATCATTTCGGTATAATTCGCCAATCGGTGTGTACTTTTTATTAAAGAAAAAATAATGAGCAAGGAAAATTGTAGGGAATTACTTTAAAACTTCACGGGCCACCACCGGTTCAAATACAATTTATCTATAATTTAGATCTGTTAACGAACGTCTACGGTTTTGTACACCAAAGTCTATAGCAACATTTTACACAGCAGCTAAAATTTAGTATGTACTTATGTATATCCTTGTACTAAGCCAGTATGCCTGCGAAAGGATGTTCAAGTAAGAGTGGACGTTACTGTGAGCGCAATTCGAACGAATACTGTTCGGTGGGCGTTGTAGTAAGCCAACAATCAACACCATCCTAGTGGGAGTGACTAGATACGTAGATTAGAGGTGGGTGGATATGTGGGTGGTAATGAGAGACTAGAGAAAGCTTTGGAGCAGTACGGAATACAGTACAGTACAGTGGGGGCTATGGCTATGGTTGGTTGTGTTCAAAACGAAATTACGGTGATGCTAAAGAGAAGTAACATAGTAGAGAGAGCGATACGGATACGGAGAGTAGAGTGATGGCTGGGATCGACTGAGCTTAGAGGATTCGGAATCTGTACGGGTATCTATACCTTGAAGGGATCTCGTTGCATTTGGCGTTCGGTGTGCTGTCAGAGCACTTCACCGTGGCTGAAGCTGAGGCTGCGGCGCCATTGGGGTTGCTGCTGCTTGCTTGGTGTTGGTGTTGGTTCTTATTGTTGGGGGCGAAGCCGAATTGGAATTTGTGGGCCTTGCCTGGCGCCACCTGCGGCTGATAGGTGGAGGGGCTAGGGCCTACGCCGGACTGACCGACCTGGGCGGCCGCGGCGGCAATCGACGACTTTATCACACTGTTAACCCTCGAAGCGCGCGCAGTGGGCGGTGCAAACATGGAGGGTGTAGCTGTGGCGGTGACGGTGGCAGGGGTCGGGTTTGGATTCGGGTTCGGGTTCGGGTTGGGAGAAACTGGTGAGACTGTCGGGATTCTAGCGGTACTAACATCGGGGGTGCTCTGGGGGGTTCTTGCGGTTGGAGTGGGATCGGTGCTCGAGGCGCTAAAAGTGGTGGAAAGGGAGTTCGCTTTGGATTGGCTGGCCACTGGTCGCAGAGGAGCTGCCACAGTGCCTGTAGCGGTGGGTCGTGGTGAGGGCAGAGGGGGTGGAGCAATGGGCGTAGTGGTAGGACGCAGCGTAGTCGTGCTCGATTTCATGACTGATCGATCGGTGGGCAAGTACAGCTGCTTAATCTCATCGACTGCCGCCTTTATCTCGGGCAACGAATACTCGTCCACGAACTGGGACGTGCCGCTCTCGTCGCTGTTGCTGTTGCTGTCGCTGCCGGCGAGGAACTGCCTGAGCTGCTCGATTACGTTGGCTGATCGAAATTTCTGGGCCCGTCCGTTCGAGGCGGTGAGGTAGCCGGCGTTCTGCAGACTTTCCGCCAAAGTGCGTTCCGCCGTCTGCTGGCGATATTTATTGGAGTAGAGAAACTTTACGGTAGGGCGCTCTGTTATGGCCACGACGTGCTCGGTGGAGCTGGATGCCGTCGCCGTGCCGGCCTCTTCCAAGCTGTTCTGCTGTCTGGCCTCCAACGGGTGCTGGCTGATCAATGCCTCAGCCCGTGGCTCGTCCAGAATGCTGGCCTCGTTCTCGATGGGCTTACGCTTCAACGACTTGGCCGGACTTGGGGCGCCATAAATGGATGAGTCCTTGGCCTGCAAGGCGGCCTTGTAAGCTTCGTACTTTTCCTGCGGTTTCACAGTGGGCGCCGCATAAGCCGGCCTTTGGTTACTAATCACTCGGACGCGGAGGGGCTTTCGTTTCTGGTACGGGCTTGTGTCGTACCCGCTGGGCAGCTTGAACTTGGGCGCATAAGTCGTGGCTTCATCCTCGCTGTCCACCAGACTATTCAGAGTTGCTACCGTGTAGCGGGAGCGGCCACGCGGACGCACCCCAGATGGCGATACGCGGATGGGAGAAGAGGCGACCACTGCGAAAGCAGTGGTGGTGCTTCCAATGGTTGTCACTTTCGGCTCCGGAGGCTCGGTGGTCGTGGTAGATGTGGTGGTACTGGTAGTGGTTCGTAGCATGCTCGGAGCTGGTCGCTGTGGGCTAAAAGTGCTAAGGATGGCGTCGCTCACACTGAAATTACGGGCGTTTCCTGTAGCCATTGTGGCCAGAACGTCTTGACTGGTGTTTCTGCCAGATGCGGTCATGAAGAGATTTTTCGGCGGTTTGGTGTTAGTCTGGAGGAAGGGCGGAGAAGCGGGTGAGTTAGTGTAGCGTGGTCTAGCTGTAGTCCGCAATTGGTGGTGCTGATGCTGGCGGTCCTCCTGCAGCAAGTTCTCTAGGCTCTTGTACGGAGAAACAAAGCGCATCGCCGGGTTGGCCGTCACCCGGTTCAGGCTGTCCCTTAAGAAACTGGCGCGGGCCGTGAAGCTCTGGCCCGCCGCCGGTGCCATATAGCGTTCGGTGCTAGGCGGCCCCTGGGCCTTCGGCGTAGTAGTCACCTTGATGGTGCTACTAGTCTCCGGACTAACAGTCGACGTCGAAGGAGCTCCTGTAGTTGTACTTGAAGTTGAAGTCCAAGTTGCAGGGCTGGTCGTTGGCCTGTAAAATGCCTGCTGAATGGTGGGTCTGCCATTACGCCAAATGCGCAAGGGTGGGGCATACGTGGTGGGCACAATCTCCACATAATCCTCAGACGGCTCAGCTTGGGTGGCCGTTGAAGTAGTTCTAGGAGTGCTGGTAGTACTAGACGGCTGTTTTTTCTCCAATACGCTGAGGGATGGCTCATAGCCGTTGGCCTCACTTTGGTCCTGCTCCACGCGCAAGCTGAAGCCACTCGATCCACTTTGCAGACTATATTGAATGGGTTTATTTGGACGCGTAGTACTAGCGCCGGTCATATCTTCTGGCGGCGATATAACTCCATCGCTTGGCGGAACCCTAAAACTCTGGGGCGCCACATCGGAGGTGATGTAGGTCTGAATGCGTTTCCGCTGTTGTTCCGGCTCCGCTGAACTTGACTCAAAAACATGACCCTTGTATGGAGTAGATTCCCTGCTTGTCGTCTTTAAGGGCTTCTCTGGCACCGAATGCAACAGATTGCCACGCGGACTAGTGCCGTAGGCGGCAGCATTGATAAAGTCCAGGAACTTGGGCGATGTGCTTGTTTCAAATGAGCGGCTCCTGGGCGCTTCGGCCGTCTGAACGTGAATGTTCTGGCTCTCATCAAAGACCGTTTCCACATGGTCCAGTTGACTATTGCTCAGGCTGTCCTCCACCAGAGGCTCTTGCGTAGTCGAAGGCGGGGTGACAGGGGGAACAGTTTGGGCAGGGACTGGATCCTGGAGTGGATCTTTAACTGTGAATTGTCGATGGGAGTGTGTAAGGTTCTGAAACTGGCGGTAACTGGCGGTATTGATGCTGGGGGGGCTGGAGGGCTGGTTGTTCGATACAAAGGAAGCCAGCGACTTGGCCAGGCTCTGTAACTTCGATTTGAGAAAGGGGTTTGAACTATATGCCGATGTTTTCGGCGCGGGTGGTGTGGAGGTGGTCGTGGTGGTGGGACTGGGAGGTGCTGTACTGGGAGTTTGTGTGGTGGTGGTTGTCTTTAACTTGTTGGGGACATGTTGTTTATATGGCTTATTTGCATGCGCTTTCGAGCTGTAGAAGAGACGTGTATTTAAATAAGTAATCACAGAGGTGTTAGTAACTTAGGGCTAGGTGTGTGGCGGGTCCTAACTGTCTAGCCTTTTGGTTCTCAGGATTCGAAAGTCGTTTGGGTTATCTTTTTCGATCATCACATAGCTGCTAATTACGAATTACGAATAGATACATGCTCATGCGCGACCCCTAAATAGTTATCTTATGAGTAGTCATGCAATGGATACGGATACTTAATCACATTACAGGGGGATAGAGATAGTTTGAACAGTCAGCAGAGTCTCGGACCGATGGCAGATCATAGGGAAGGCCCTACTGCACTCACTTCTGATGCCGTAGATATCAGTGAGCTCGCTGCAAGAAGTCCCTGACCATATTTGACTGTGAGTGTGGCTGTGGCTGTGTAGCTGTGTGTTTTCTGTATAATGGTTGCCGAATTCGCAAGCTGCACGTGTGCGTATGGCGGGAATGAGAGCTTAGAAATATAAACTAAACTAAAACACTGAAAGCCGGCTAATGACTGAGTGGCGATTGCGTTAGAAGGCGACTGGCAGAGAAGGACCTGTATCTGGCGCTCATTTTGCTATGAAGTGGTGACAATACCTTGCTACTTTTGTTGTTGTTGTCGTTGGGGGCTGTGGTGTGGTTGTTATTGTAGTTGGAGTTGGAGTTGTTCTTGTTGTTGTGGTTGTGGTTGTGGACTTTGTGACCTTAAAAGTTTGTGTGGTGGCGATGGAACTCTTGGTCGGACTCCTGCCAATGGCCGGGGTCGATGGTTTCGTGTTTTGTGGTGTTCGAATATGCGCCGGAGCCAGTGTGGAGCTCCTGGTGGTGGGTCCAACAACATTGGCGATCAGATCATAGTCATCCGTCGCGGCGTAGGGCTGGGCGTGAGTCACAGTGCGCTCGCTCTGATCGTAGTCCTCTGGTGAGGAGCCGTACGCGTACTCCGCGGAACTGGAGTAGCTGTAGTCGGCTGGGACATCGGGTAGCGTGGTGAGCGTGTCGTAGTAGGTGCGAACATCCGGACGGGAGGCGGGAGTCGTTGGCGATGAGCCGGCGCCGATGCTCGATGGGGTGGCCCTGGCATCCAGTCTCTGAATAGCCACCTGCTCCGGCCTGGTAGATAAATGCATTGTGGTTGGGTGTATACGTATTGATTTGGCTGTAGTGTCAAAATTTTGATGCAGTGTGTGGCTGTTTGTGTTTGAGGCTGCGTGTGTGGATGTGATTGTGATTCTGATTTAGGAACATTAACTTGGCAGGGGGACGCTATCTAGTCTAAGGGGGTTCCTCAGTGCACTTGGGTTAAGATTCTCTGCAAGGCTGACTGTTTCTGTGTGGGTGAGTTTCTTTTTCGGTGGATGGTTTCCTTTCGAGATGCTCCCAACCTGATTTATGACACGGTGCTTATGCTTGTGATCGATGTTACTTACCTCTGGGGCGAGCGTGTTGGCTGATCGTACACGTTGTCCTGCTCGATCTACAATGGGAGATCAAAGTTGCATATTATTTACATTATATACAGGAAATATACTTGGAAAAAAATAATAGAAAAGAACCAGAAGCTTGCACTTGGAACTCAATTATTAATTTTCCGTGAACCCACGCATAGGAATGATACTAAATATTATTTGTTATTCAAAACACTGAATTAGACTTTAAATTTGATACAATTATCTGGTATTTCTGGTATCTTAGCATATATTTTCATTGAATCACAACATGCATACAGTTTCTTTAATAAGAATTAATATTTGGTACCATTCGTATGCATTAGGGTCACGGAAAGATAATAATTGAGCTTTAAACTCGATCTTCTTGGTTGTTTTTACTATTTTTCCTAGACTAATTTACAAACAGCAATTAATTGTTTTAAATTAAATTTAGACTTGGAAATATTTGCATTTCTTTTACAACTACCTGAGCATTTATGTCATCGTCGTAGTCGGTGCTGTAGCTCAAGGTGGGCTGGTTGCCGTAGGCAGATTTCTGCGGCGGAGTCGGCGTGGCCGAGAGCTCCAGGGGGCGGTAGGTGGACTGCTGCTGCTGGCGCACTGCAGGCTGGTACTGCTGGGAGCTGGGTGGCTGCCGCTGCTCCTGCTCCTGCGCCTGCTGCTGCTGGTGCTGCTGCTGGTACTCGAGGTCCCTATATAAATCGATATCGTCGTCGTAAACAGAATAATAGGATGAATCATAGGGATGTTGTTGGGCGGCTTGTGCCTGCTGCTGATGTTGCTGTTGTTGCGGTTGCGATTGCGCTTGTTGGAATGGTGTTGGCTGTAGCTGTTGTTGTTGTTGTTGTTGCTGCTGCTGTTGCTGCTGCGATTGTTGTTGTTGGTAGCCGCCCCCATGATTAAATATGGATGCATTGTAGTAGTTACGATTGGGTTCTAACTGTGGCGATGGAGCTTGTGGTGTGGGCTGTACAAAGATATTAGCGGGTGGCGGCGCCCCTAGCGATGACGGTGAGGATGACTCAACTCTGTACACGTTGTAGTTATTTTTCGTTTGTTTTTTTTTTTGTATTCGTTGTTGAAGAAGGTGAGATGGTAGTGGTGTTGTCGTGTAAGTAGCGTTGATTATTTACATTGGCAAAAATTCACAGCAATAAACATGGGTGGATATGAGGAGGTAATGACGATGATATATATGTTCGTAAACAGGAGAGAAGAATGTAAAACGAGATCAAAAACAATTCAATTCAGGTAACAACAATAATGACAGACAGGCGGAAGTGGGATGAGCACAGGAAGTGGGAGCAGTGAAACGTAGTTAGTTTTAAATTTAGGGTTATAGTTAGATTTAGAGTAAGGGTTAGCATTATAGGGTTAGCGTTAGCTTAGCCACGTCCAGAGAACACTTGTTTAGTCAACTGTACAGCTTTGGTAAGTTCGATCCGTGAGATCGCTTAGTTACGGGTCTAGGTAGACGTATGTATAGACAGTAATGTCGCCGCGTGGGCGGACGGGCGTGGAGTATATGGTATATGTACATAGATCGGCTGTTTCTTGTATTCACTGATTTCTGTGTATATTTGTGTAGCGGCACAGAGTAACTAGCACAACTAGCAGCAGCTAGTAGTAGCGATTGCCTCGACTCGGTTATAGGTACCTGTGTCTGTCCGCGCCAGAACCCACATGAATGGAGTTCAGCTGCAGGCCGCCCAGGTTACTGTGCTTGCTTGCAACGGCGGGGGTATTGTCGGTGTCGTTCCTTGGGTCCTGGCTGGCTGGGGCCAACGTCATCCACTTTTGCTGTCCTCGCGTACGCGGACGCGTTGTATAGCGCACTCGTGTCGTGGACGACGCCGTCGTGCTGGAGGAGATTGAGTTGGGATTGGGAGTCGGACGCGTGCTGGGGCGTGGAGCTGTGACTCGAGTGGCGGGCGGGGGCGTGTTGGCCTCTGGCAGCTGGGGCAGCCGCTGTTTCAGCTCCTGGAAGATGTCGCTGGGAAAGTTGATGAATGACGGCACGCCAGACTCGGCACTTGGCTGGTTGAGTTGTGAAAAGTTTGGGAACGGGCGACGTGTCGTTGTGGCTTCCAGGAAGCCGGTCTGGAAGTTGGGCCGCGCTTTTCCCGGAATATCGGTGGCGGGAGCAGCTGTGGCCATTTGTGGACGGGGAGGAGCCATAGTCTCCGACATAGGCATGTAGGGCGGCATTTGCGAGGGCGGCAGAATATCCTCGTCCTCTTCGTAATCCTCGTCGTAATAGTCGACGCTCTCCACGGTCGTCGTCGTGGGCGTGGTCGTCACTCTCGGAGTGCTGGTCGACGGACTGGCAGCGGGACTTTGACTGGAGGCCTGTTTGTTGAGTTGGTTCTGTATGCCCTTGATGAAGCTCTCGTAGCCCTTGAGAACCCTTGGCGTGGTCGGAGTGGCAGGCGTGGGCACAGTAGGCTTCGTTCTGAGGCGGGTCTTTTGCACCAGTGGGCTCGCTGTGGTCGGGATTATCTGGGTGGACGTACTCGGGCTGTTGGTCGAACTGGTGCTGGCCGTAACGGGACGACGGAGTACCAGCGCGTTGCGCAGGCTTCCGTTCCCGTCGCCGCTAACCTGCTTGAAGTACTTTATCAAAGGGTTTATGGCCGGGTTGACACTGGCCAGATCGCTGGACTTGAGGTTGGCCATGAACTCGTGGATGTTAAATTGGAAATTGGTCAGCTGGGACTTGGGTGTGGTTGTGCTTGTCGCCGGGGCCTGTGTTGAGCTGATTGACTTGGTAAAGGTCTGATAGGATTCCGGCAGGCTGCTGTTGTTGGCATAACTGATGCCCACTGGCAGGTGGGAGAAGTCGCGGAACGGAACCTGTTGCAGGCTGTTGGGTCTGTTGTACGCCAAATTCGGCGCCGATACCACGTTGATGCTCTGCGTCACCTGCAGAGGAGTCACTGGGGGCCGCACCTTGACGGCTGCGTGTCCGATCTGGTTGTGGCTCGGCTGGGCAGTGCTAAAGACGCCCTTCATCTTCTGGTTGGCTACGATGTTGTACTGAAAGTAGTTGCTCTCAGTCGTACTGCCGCGCTGCCCGTCGGCCGAGCCTATGCTGTACTGGGAGACCAGCTTGCCGGGATAAGACGTATAGGAGCTCTGGTCCTGTTGCTTGTTATTGTAGAACCCGCCCATGGTGCTGTACTGACCGTTCGGTGTCACCAGCTGGGCGGGCTTCGACGGATCAACGGGCGAATAGTGGTTGAAGGGAGTTTGCGCTGTGGTGCTGGCTGCGGGTAGCGAAGTGCCGCCCGTAGGCGATGCTGGGCTCACTGGCTGATTGTCCAGATGGAAATAGGCAAAGTTCTCCGCCTGCAGGTGCTTGCGCCTCTCCTTAAGCTCCTTCAGCTGCTGTAGGAGGTAGGGGAGTAGGTCGCCCGGACTCGACTGATGCTGCTGCTGGTTGGGGTTGAGGGGTCGCGGACTGCTCGGTCCCGGTCCTGCTGCTCCGTAGTAGTTGCCTGCAATGGGCCGGAAGTCGTCCTCCAGCGGAGGCGGAGGCAGCGAAAGATTGTAGCCTGTGTAGACGACCTTGGGCTTCTGCTGGGGATGTGGACCCGCCGGAGCCACCTGCTGTTGCTGATGCAGGTAGGCTTGGTAGCCGGGACTCAGCTGGTTGTAGTTGTGGCTGTTACCATAGGCCGGTGGGCTGTGGGCGTGGTTGGGTGGCGTGAGGTAGGGATTGTAGCTGCCGAAGCTGAAGCCCGTTTGCTGCTGCGCGTACGTCTGCGGTGGAGGAGGTGCGTCGATGGCGCGGTAGTTGTGTCCCGGCCACTTCGAGGACGTGTGTGACAAGGGCCTCAGTTGGCGGGGACGCCTCTTCGACTCCCCCGTGGCCGCATCATCCCCGTCTCCAGTTGAGTCTTCATCCGCTTCAGCTTCCTGTTCGTAATCGAACTCCATTGTGGGTTCGCCCTTTGGCTGACTGATCTTCGAGGAGTATTTCTGAGGTTTGGTGACGGCGGGCGCTGCCTCGTCGAAGCGTTCTTGTGAGTTGTTTGAACTGTTGGAGGCCTCGCTGCTTATCGAAGGCACGGTGGAGCTCTCGGGCTCTACTACTTCGCTGGACGTATTCGAATCGTTTGGATTCGCGGTTTCTGTCAGATTTGTGGGCAAACTTTCCGTGACCGTGACTCCGGTAAGGTCCCGACGGAGTCTGTTGTGCGACAGTTCGTATTCGAGCGTCTGGTCAGCGTCCGAGCTTTCGCTGTTTGCGTACAGTTTTATCCAAAAGCGGTTCAACGGTCCGATTGTCGGGTTCGAGTTCGGAGTGTGTTTGTGTCGGTGTCAATTGGAGCAAGATTTAGAGATAGTGCAGGATGCATTGTATGAGAGAAAAGAGCATGGAATACGATGAGTTGCATAAAATTTGGACTTGATTTAGCATCAGAAGTAGTAGGTGGCATCGATTCGGAAGCGACGATAAATGAGAGCTGAGAGCTGAGAGCTAGCTACGTTGCAAAGACGCAATGAAGGGGTGACCGCTTACCTGTAGGCCGTTCCGAAGGCGTACGATCCGATCTTGCCCGCCTGCGGGATGGCATTGATACTGGCCTGGTGGATGATTCCGTCGCGATCGCGCTGCACCTGACTAACAGTACTGGGTTGGCCGCGGTACACTCGCTGCTGTCGATCGGACTCCTCCTCCTCCACGGGCGGCAACGTCTCCTGGGCATCGGCGTACAGCTGAAGTTTAATTATGGTTATTTTAAATTGAAAACTCAAGGTCAGAGGAAACTAGAAAGCAGGGACCGTAATTATTATTAGTTGTATTTAAAAAAAATAACAATGCAGTTTAAAACTAGGTCCTGAAAATGGATCATAAGTAAGCAAAAAATTCATTAATTTCAATTCGAAATACTTTCCTGTGTTAGTTTAGCGTTATAATAATTGCATATTATTAAAATTGAGTAATGCAAAAAAAAATATAAATGGAAGCTATCTTCGGGAAACCAAAATTCTAGGCCCTTGCAAAAATTTCCCGATAATTATTATTTACGGTTCCTGCTTGGAAGCTATTTTTATTAATTTGTGGTTTTATTTTTATAAAAAAAAACTCATTAATGCCACAAGTTCTTCTAAGCGAAAACCAGTTTGAAGTTCCATAAATTAATTTCGTTACAAGGGCGTATTAATAGGTTCATAATTAGAACAAGTCGGTCCGAAAGTCCAACCTATGTATGAATCTTTCTATCGCTATAATTTAAGGCCACGAGCTGGACAAACCTTCGCTATGTCCTCCTGGGAATCGAGCAGCGGCTTTGGCTGACCTCGGGACGTGATAACTGGATTAGGAGGCACTCGCAGCTCTGGCGGCGGCGGCGGGATGTGCTGCACCTGTGCCTGGATCACCTGCGGCGGCGAACGGTGGTACTGAGGCGCCACCGTGGGTGCCTTCGGAGTGCCGGCTGGGCTGCTGAAAGCTGCACCGAAGCGCACTCGGCTGGGCACATGCTGTTGCTGCTGCTGTGCCTGGCTCTGGCCCTGGCTGCGCGCGGGTCCTCGCTCCGAGGAGGTATCCACCAGCTCGCAGCCCACGTTGCGCGGCCAGTCGCAGGTCTGGAGCTCGTGCGAGTACATTAGGCCGCCGGTGCAGCTCTCGAGCAGCGCGCCGCCGAAGACGCACACATAGTACTGGGTGCAGTCCGTGGGATGCGGGTAGTAGCCGAACTCCTCAGGGCAGTCGAAGCTAAGGCCATTGGAGCTGGTGGACTTGACGTTGGTGCCGAAGCTGCGCGAGCTGGTGATGCGTGAGGCTCGTTTGCTCTGTGCCTCTGTGGATCCTGAAGTGAAGAACGGAAGAGTAGGAGGAGGATTAACAGGCATTCAAGTCAATAATTCTCGATTAATGTAAGCGGTATAGCTGTCAAGTGTGTTCATTGGTTGTCACATCGTATCGGACCCTAATATCTTTCGCTGATTGAAGTTGCAACATCTCGGTCATAGGCTGTCACGGTTTTATTTGCACTTTTAATAGATTTTTTCTACACATGCAAACGTGAATGTCTGGTGGAATTGCCAAGTTTCTGCTGATCATTGTTGTGGCTTTGCTTGACCTTCTCGAACTCTCAGCCAAATGCCACAAGCAATACTTAAAATTTATTCTTAATAACAGTAGCTATATGTATGTGTATATAAAGCTGAGAAACGGTCGCTTCAGGAATGCGGCAAAGGGGGTTTTTATGGAACCATACAATCGCGGAAGTTCTTTATGTGTCTACTAGGATGCAGGCATTAAACGATTCTTAATTCTTAAAATACCTTAATTGCCAAAATCAGTTACTAATTGCCAAAACTGTAAGGCTTTGAGTTCGGGGCCAATTTGTATGCGCATGCATATACAAAACAGTTAACTCAGCGAGTGGCCAAGTTCTTTTTAGCACTCCAGTTTTAATACCTTCCGAGAGCGGATCATTCAAAGTTTATTCCCCTCGAATTTTCGCACATTGAGGCACGGCCCATGACAGCGTTACTTGTCTCGTTTTCCGGCGTTCGACGCTGGAATGTTAATTGAGAAACAGAGCTCAGCTCGGCCCACGAGCAGTCCGGAGAAAGAATGGCACATGTGGTTGCATTATACCCGCAATTTATGGCCGTTATGGCAATCTACATCGCCAGTACCCAGCATCCAAAAGGCGCGCAAAAAATAAGTCCCAAACTTTTAGTGCGCCTGCAAAGCGATTTGCGCTGAATCAGCCATCAAGTGGTGACAATTCGCGGGCCAAAAAAGTTTTAATTATAAAAACGTGCCGTTATAAGCTCGCTTTATGCTTGCAAAGGTAACTGCACCCAAATAAGAGCTGACCTCAAAGCGCGCACTGCTCAAGACAGAATGAGTTTGGGGCTCCGAAAAAGCCCATTTGCTGTGGCGGATTCGGCGAGGCCCAGACTAAAAAATAAAACTGATTACGGCGAACAATTGGGGCTCAATTTGAATTCAATTGAAATCAATTCTTTGCAATCAAAGTTATTGCAGCTTAAATGCTGCACAAACAGCGCCAAGTAAGGCTGTTCCAAGGCGAACGGAGCAGCGACCGACTTCGCTGGAATCTATCTCCGCTTTATTCACCGACGATACCCAATAAATTAGACAGGCTGAAGCCTCCGGCCACAGAAAATATTGCATAAGCAACCAGCCCAGCCCAACGTTTGGAACATCTCGGCTTAAAGTTGGGTATCACTCCGGCGACTCCCATCCAGAGAGACACAATTAAAGCCACAAATGGGGCGAGCTTTAGCTACGATTTAATTGTAACGCGAGTCCTAACCAACTCTATAATAAGTCAGCAGCCAATGCCGTTATGCTGCACTTTTGACCGGACACGAGTGGCACGAGTAACAAGGAAAACAATGTGTTTAGCCGTTTGATGAACCCGCTTTGTTTTGGCTATAAGACAATACATTCACTTTTGCAATACTCCCCCGAATACTTAAGAAACACAGTCGTCGTCGTCGCCCGATAGACATTTTATAATTGGGCGTAGATGAATTGCTAATTCGCAGCGCACGCCAAACGCTGTCGGTGCTCCCACTGAAAGGAGAAAGGCGCCCTCCCAGCTGGGGCTACTGGGGAGCATTAAGATTCGTCTCCTGCGCAGTCGGAAAGAGTGTCAAGGCTCTGGGAGGGCATCTACTTGGCATGCAACGGAGCCGGCTCGCTCCACAAATTGTGTAATTAACGCGCGAAAATGTCGTCCAGAGTCGGCGTCTCCGAGGTAGCTACATTGACCGAGTCTGAGTGACTGATATACGGCGCTGGCTGGCGCACAATGAAAGCCAATCACGTGCCAATGGCAATTGACCATGCAAGAGCCTAGACCCGCCGTCAGCACGGATGACATTTGTATTAGACTGGGCAGTTCACAGTCCGCAGTCCGCAGTCCGCAGCCCGCAGCCAACAGTACACAGCCCACACTTGGCAGCCGCCGCTGATTGTTTGTTGTTTGTCGGCTGTTCGTTGTTGTTACTGCGTTTGTGTCGCTGCCAGGCTTTGCTGACTGCGCTATGCAATCGTACTTTCTGCTCCACTAAACAATACGACTTGTACGCTCTGACGTACAAGCGGAGCTAACGCTAAGGCTGAGGCCGATGCCGGAGCTAAAGCTGAAGCTAATGCTGAGGCTTGACTGGTCCGCTGTTATGCAACTCGCAGTAATTCGACCATAAGCCTGATTTGCTTTACTTGGCGCTTGTCGCTTCCAGAGGCTTATTTGTGCTGCCCCACTTGATGCTTAATAAGTTCGGCAAAAGAAGCTACTCTCAAAATACTCTAGAAGCGAATCCACCTGACCTCCGTAATGCAAGCTATGAAGAGCAAGTGTCGCCTGCCTGGTAGCCTTACCATTTCCAACCGCTGTGCATGTTTCTTGGCCTTTTCGTTTGTTGTGCCCAAAGTGCACTCGACCAACAACTTCTCAGCCGTAAAATGCGGCTTGAAGAGCCACTTGACTTGCGTGTCAGTCGGAAGCGGCCATAAAACACGGCACTCACGGCACTTCGCTGTGGTAAATAAGCATCTCGCTTTGAGACAACTTGCTGAAGATCAGCGTGAGGCATTTTATTATCAATTTTATTTGAATGCCGCTGCTTGAGAGATGCTCGCTGGGCATTTAAAACCCATAAAAGTGTCGAATGTATCTAAATGTTGAATATTTATGGCCTATAAGTAACCCTGCGCGGTGTGCGGTAAGGTTAGCTCTGAGTTAAAGAGATCAGGCCTACCCGCCGTGTATCACACGATTGTTTTCATTGATTAAGCGATTCCGCACGGCAAGGCGTTAATTTATGCAAAGCGCCATTTGCTTAATGCCTCTCTGGGCCTTAACGAGGGCCGATGATACTAATGCCTGGCCCAATAGACGCCGCGGCGGCGATGTGTCACAGCTCGGCGGCCCAAAAGCCGTTAGGTTGGGGCCGGCGAGGCGGCATTTCAACACTGCCTCCGACTTATTTGAAGCCATAAAATTGGCAACCGCCAATAGCATGGCCAAATTTAGACAAATGGCGCGAAGCATTGCACTAATTGCCACCTCGTTTGGCAGCGTCGGATGCAGCCTCGAGATCTGATTTATGTCGGCCGTAATGAGCCATTTGACCACATTGAAATGGCTGTAAAGAGATCTGCTGTTGTAGAAGGAAGGGTCTTTAAATTGATCTGTTTAATGGGATTGTGTAATGCCTGTTTTCCACTATTATTCTTACTGCTTCGGGGCACCTACCTTTCTCTTCAATTAAAGTCCAAATCTGATTTAATTACTCTTACTGAAGCAGCTTGAACGTTGTCCAGTCTTTGGCCATGCGAAGTCACTGCCTCAATTGATGGCTCAATTTCTATTCGCGTGTTTCGGGCTTGAACTTTTAATTAAACACGGCTGAGCAGCGGCGAGCGCCCAGCAAGTTTGTTGCCTAAGTCTTTCGATTCGCTGGGTGCGGTCCGCAATTAAACGCACGCTCAGCCCAGCACACAGCACACCCGCAAGGCGGAAATATAAATCATGGCCTGCCGACTGTCGGCTGACTAGCTGCCCGGGCTTTCGTTTGTTTCCATTTTCAATCGACTGCACAAATCAATGGGAGGGCCCGAGAAGCGGCAATGGCAAAGGCGGCCGCCCCAATTGATTGTTGCATTCCAACATCTCTCCCATTACGAAACGTGGCCCAGGTGACCACAGCTGAGGCGCCGCTTTGCATGCTCACACGCGCAGGAAGCTGGCAGAGGAATCAGTTTCGATTTCGGCCTGAGCTTTTCCTTTCTAAAGGAAAAGTCTTCGCCGGCAGCTGCACTTCCTGGCAGCAGTCACAGTCTGCGGGGATCCGTCGAGATACCACATAAATGTGCACATACGAGGCCCCTGCCGTTGCCGGCTAAGCGGTTTAGCGCAGTGCGCGTTGGGGACATTAATTTTGTTGGAATGAGCCATAAATAATGAGCCATTAGCTCGGCACGTGTGCCCGATCAGCTGATTGAGGCAGCTCTGTAAAGCGCTGCCTTCCAGCAGGTTCTGCAAGGAAGTTCCCCATCTGCCAACTAAATGCCATAATATCTTCATTGATATTAGCGAGATGAAACCATCACTCAGCGGACAGACCGCATCTTTCCGCGCCATCGGAATTAACCAATTTCGATTTTAGCGTTCAGCGGCATGACAGATTTGGGGGCTTTAGGTAGTCGGCGATGGAGGGAAATAAAAATGAAATAATCGCAGTGAGCAGCAGGCAGCAGTGTACCTATTTTCGAAGTGTACCACAAAACAGGAAATATGCAGCACTTACTCTCCCTGCCCCTGCCCCTGCCCCATGCCCCGCTCATGCCGCTTGCTTTCCTTTTCGTAGCCGTGGCTGTAGCTGTGGGCCACATTCAAATACTAAGTGGAGCTCCGGCCTGAAGCGCTTTTCGGCTATTATGCAACAAGAGTCTATCGACTGGCTTTGTGTTGTTGCCACACGTACAATCGACAATGTACATTCGGAGCTGTGCTGTGCAGTGGCAGTGGCAGTGGCGGCTCGCTTTTCCTCTCCACTATTTTGGGGAGAATGCTCCAATTTGCTGGCCAGGCTTTGGGCTTTCTTTGCTTGCGAGCTCCACTTACGAGCTGCAAAGTCGGCGGAGTAGCCTGGCCAACCAGCGACACGGAGAATGGTTAGTGGGTCTCTCAGTGTGTTAACTGCCTCGGCCAGTTCGATTTAACGATTACGTCCACGGAGTCGGGGCTGTAACTTTGTGTGCTCCAACTCCGCTTATCGCCATATAATCATCTATATTGGCCACGGACTACAACGGCCTTCTCCGTTGTGCCGATTTCAGGGGGATCCCCCTACCCTTACCAATAGTGTGGGCCAATTTGAACAAAAGGTGCCCAGAATGCTGGTCAATCAAATCGTGGAAAAATGCGCCTAACTATACATTGGGGGCAGTCATTTGGAGCGGTGGCCACCTGTACATGTCATCGGCGGTACACGCAAACGACTTGACTTTCGGGGCACGCAGCAAAGCCGAAGCGAGCCTGTCCGTGCACTCGTTATGACTGGCAATATGACACTTGTGGCACACGATTTTATCAACTGGGCAACTTTTCAAAATGTTAATTGGCAGCAAACTTTCAAATCATTTTCAAAATATGGCTCTCGCTCCCGACAGGCTGTGCCTGTGCCTGTGCCTGTGCCTGTACCTGCGCCTATTCCTGGTTTCGGCTCTGAGCTCTATAGGGAGCTGTGGTGCCGCTCTATAGGATCATGTCGATGTTTGGGCTGTTCTAGGGACTTGCAACTCGACCACATTCCTGGCCATAAACTACATTTGCATTTGTGAGTTGCCCCGAAAGTGAATGCTGCTGGCCAACGACGGCTGACGACAAAAAGCTCAAGAAAACTGCGCGAAAGTGGGTCAAACCGAGAATGTTGCATAACCGCCAGCCACACAACACGGCACTCACCGAGACCGCGGAGGCATACATGCAACCCCAGTGGTGTCCGTGTATGTGTTGGTATCTCAGATCTTTTTGCTAGTGGCAGCAACTAGACCACGCGACGGCAAGTCGCCGCCGTCTGTGACTACAACTGCTACTACGACTACGACTCCAACGACAGCGACAGCGACCACGACAACGCCACATTGTGGCGCAAGGCTCGCTGCCTGCCACGCCCACCTCAAAATCGATCACTTTCGCTTGCTGCAACTGGGCGACGGCGACGGCGACGGTAACTGCAACGGCAGCCACTCGATTTATGTGCTGGGCAATGTCCGCGGTTCGTGTGTCGCATTCGCAATAAGGCTGCAGTAATCGAAGCAGGAGACGGGCACGGGACCAGAGACTTGGCCAAAGCCCAGTCTGGGCGGTGACAATTGGCCGTCTAGGTAGAGTGTGTCTCGGGTGCTGCTACTCCATACTCCGTACAGTGGGAATGGGAACTTTGCGACGCGTGATTTGCTCTACAAATACAAAACTGATTTCGATGTCGTAAAACGCTCCGAGGGCGATCTGCTGCGATTGCATTGTGTGTCGCTCCGTGTGTAGTACATGACGGCAGTTTGTTTTCGTCACAGACACGGCTGACGTCGTTCCATGTAACATTTCAATGGATTTCTTCTTGCAACACGCTTAGGCGTACGATCTGCCAAGGGAAATCCATATAATTGAGCTTGTACCTCTATCGAAAAATGCCCATTTGCAGTTTGGAGTTTGCCTTGACCGCGGCGCCGGCCTCTTCGCCTCCCATCCCGTCTTGTGCGAAGGTCAGGGTCCATCCCATGCCCCAAAACGAAAACAAGAGGAAGACAAAGAAGTGGGCGGTGTCGGTAACAAATTGCAAAGGCAACAAACCATAAATTTGGTGAAACATCCAACTCCAAAGTAGCCGGTACGAAGGAAGCTCTTACAAAGTACACTGGCTGCCTGGCTGGCTACCTGGCCGAAAGCCAAAAATTTACATACAGTAACAGCAGCACAGATTTCTGCTTCAGCGCGCTGTTTGCTATTTACTGTTCGACTCGATTCGCTATTGAAAGGAAAACGCCCCGCCAGCATCATCTGCTCCATCAGCATCCACAGCTACACACTCGCACCCAGGTCAAGGTACTCCTCGATCTCGTATCTCGCTTCTCATGCGGCGTGGCCAAACAAGCGGCTCGCGGATACCCAAATTAAAAAAGACTCCACGCTGAAATATTGTATTTAGCAGCACTTGCTCTGCTTAAATGCTTTTAATGTTATTAATCTGTTGCAAATACAGATTTTTTAAGCAAGATTTATTTGTTTAAATGCAAAGCGATTCGTCTATGCTATAAGGTGTGCGGAAGTGCGTCTGCTTGCCTTCTTTATCGGCAGTAACCTCCTAATCCCTCATTCGAGGTTCGAGCGCTGCCTGAAAATGCTTATGTGATCGAGTAGAAGACATAAGTCAGCGACCGGCAGCGACAAATTCGTGGCTGGCATGGCGGCGGGCACTCATAAGAGTAGAGTAGCGGCAGTGAAGTAGTGGCAATAACAATTTTCCTTTCACTTTTCATTTAAATGAATTTGATAAGCACCAGAGCAACAGACAACTGGAACAATGACCGGACCGAGCCAGACGAGACCACGGACCACCAGAGACCGGGCCAGACCCAAACTACGTTGAAACAACTTGATAGTGCTGGAAATTTTTGCTCACTACTCGGTGCCCGGGCATAGCAAGGAGGAAAGCCCCGCAAAACTCAAAAAATGGGTGTACGTTCCCGACTGGCGAACTGGCGAAAAGACGGGGCTTATCAGGTGGCAAGAGTACAGGGGCATTAGTTCAATTCGGGTTAATTGTATGGACCATGCAGTCGCAACCATGGCAATGCCACAATCCTCTGTGTTCATTACCATTTGCGTTCATTTGCGCTCCTGGACTCTGGACTCGGAGTTCCGGATTCGGGTTTCGAGGTGTGCTCCGGTGACCCCTTGCCCCCCGGCGAAATAATGAAATGCTGAAGCTAAATGATAACCGTGCTAATGGCTGTGTTTGTTGAACGGCAGCAAATCCTGGAGAAAATATAATTGATGCTTTTGTCTTTTTCTGGTAACTTCGGGGAGTAAGTGGGTTTCACAAGGATGGGATTCAAGAGCGGGTACTTAGCATAGCTTCGGTAAGCCGATGTTTGAAAAATCTAGATTCCCAAAACACCAATATAATTTTTTTAAATTTAAACATTTACATTTTAGAACATCGATATTTTTTGGCGATGTCACAAACATCGATATTTCTCCAAGGCAAGATCGCGTTAGTGTCAAACCGCAAATACCGTATGCGACGAGAAGAAGCAGAAAAAGGATTTCGACAAAGTGCAAAATTGAAGCGGCAGCGTAAAAAATCGTCTAAAAAGTGTAAAAATAACTACAAAACACTGAAATCATTAAAACTAACTGCGTTACATGCTGGAACACTCAATTAAACATTGAAAACATATATTTTTCAACGTTAGACTAAAAACCAAGTGATGTGTCCCGCCACGATTGCGATTGGTGACTGCGGAAAAAGAGAAATGTGCAGGTGCTGAAATAAAAGGGAATCTCTCGCTAAAAACTTAATACATAACTACGTGATAGATAAATGAAGATGTTTTAATAACATTCGGCAAATGAATATTGCCACTAAAACTGCAAAAATCACGTGAGACTCCCGGGGGCAATAGAAGTCGGCGGCAGTCGCGAATATGTATGTGTGTTCCAATTGGATGTTGCAAAGCCTAGATCGCGTGTTTGTGTATCTGTGCAAGTGTGGAACGTGTTCCACACGCGAAGAGAGCGAGAAAGCGAAGAGAACCAGAAGAAGAAGAAC
>JAEIIH010035580.1:0-18594 GCA_018904745.1 Drosophila orosa
TTTCACCGACGAGGTGACTGGTCCCAAGTCCAAGACTCGCTCAGCATCTCTTAACCGAGTCCTGGAGAACCTTTTGGAGCTGTACCTCGTCAAGGAGACACTCAACCAAATGGGCAATTTGCTGAGGGTAAGTCGGAGATTGTGTGGTTTTAATAGCAGATTGATTTTAGTCTTACATTTTTACAGTTCATTCAGCTGACGGATAAGGATCTAAGCAGGCTGCAGGATCGTTTGGAGACAGTGCTGACCAAGTTGCACCCAGATGCTGTGGCTATTGTGGATGGCTTCGACTTCAGTGACCTGCAGCTGAACTCTACCCTGGGCTCGTTCGATGGCAATGCCTACGAGCGCATATTCGATGCTGCCCTCAAGACCCCAATGAACCAGAAATCAGTGCCAAAGTCCTTTAATGAACTGCTCAAACCCTTCATGAAGTCAAACATCTAAACTTATCTGTAATATTTAGTGCCTAACACGATATGCATGCAATATCTTTATACCTTTACTGTATTGGTTTTTATTTGCGAGATTATAACCTGTTTTATTTACCTATTTTTTGAAAAAGCGCTCTTTTATATTTTGTTATCACTGGATTCTCTTTTCAAGCATAAATGTTTTCTCTTTACCAAGTTTCGTGGATCGGCTGGCTCTCTTTAAAAAGCTTCTATTTGCACTTTGCCCCCCAAAAGCTTTTCCTTCTCGCCGCACGATCCACTTTCGCTCAGTGGTCGCGTCGAGCTCACAGCTGTTGGTTGGATCTCCCCTCTGGGAATTGTACTTATTTTGTTATTATTTTGTTAACAATTTTGCACAAAAACACACACGATACAATGTCGCACATTAAGAACTTGATACCGGAGACTGTGAATCCCGATCTGCAGAAGGAGCGCACCGGCGCCGAGTTCCAAGTTGAGGAGTTTGCAGCCTGGTGGCAGGGTGGCCAGGAAAAGCTAAAAACCAAGCGTGAGATCGGTGAGTATCCAAGATAAACATCTTTAGCGTCATGCCGGTCTACGTGATGAATGTTTCGCTATGGTTTTTGGTCTACGGAGCTTCATTTGGGACCAGCGTGAGAATCAGAGTCCAAAGAGTTCATCCACGGGGCCGCAAAGTCCACCAAAATAATTATACATGGTTGTAGTGCAGAATTATTGGTGTTTTGGCTATATCAATAATAAAAGATAATGACACTAGCAATGGTTTTTAAGATAACAAGCAATTGCAGTGCGCATGGGGGTCTTATCAGCTCCAAAGCGAGTGATCCACGCCCTCAGGTGATAACATTGTAGACAGGAGAACTTTTAGAAATGGAACTACTGCCCCCGACTGATCGACTGATAGAGAATCTACTAAATTGTTTTTAATTTATCGCCGATTTTATTTTTAAACCGTTGCAGGGTATTTAAAATGTTTAAGGATTATAAAACAAGGTGAAGGAGTCATTTGCGACCCTATAAATCATATATATTCTTCATCAGCATCAACAGGCGAGCCGATCTAGACATGTCCGGCAAGAAAAAAATTTTAGTCAATTTTTCGAAATTTGATAAGGGGTACCATCATTCAAATTTTCAAAAAATTAAAGAAAAATTTAATTTTTCAAAATTTGTTATTTAGTATGCAGATTTATTAACCACTTAAAAACTAACACAAACCCGCTTTCCGAATTGAAATTAGAGTATTTTTGGCTTAATTATGATATTTAAATAATTTGATTTCACCAAAAATTTATAATTTAAAAATATATAGTTTTAAATGTATGCAGATTTATTAACCAGTTAAAAACTAACATAAATAAACTTTCCGAATTGAAATTAAAAGCATTTTTGGCTTAATTATGATATTTAATACATTGTATCATATAAAAATATATGTAGGTTTAAAGGTTACAATCCGCAAGGGCATTCAACTCTCGGCTCTCCAAAGTAACCTTCCTTTCTTGTTAAATCTATTTTCCAACAGAAAAGGCCATCTTCAGCGATCTGGAAGATGGCTATGGCATCAACCACGAGTACATGTCCCACGAGGATGTCTACAACTCCAGCGTTAAGAAGGTGGCTGAGGCTGCCGTCAAACTGAAGGCTCTGCAAAACAAACTTAATCCCGGCGGCAATGATATCTGGCCGTAAGAATCCAACTCTCTTTTCAAAGGTAATATCAATAATAAATATCTTATCTTTCCTCTTTGCAGTGGAGTTTTGTTCAACGTTCACAGCCATGGACTTTTCCCGGCCAACCATCCGGTGACCACTCACATCACCATGTTCGTGGATGTGATCAAGGGACAGGGCACCGATGAGCAGGTGGAGAAGTGGGGCAAAGCGGCGGAGAACTGCAATATTATTGGTACCTATGCCCAGACCGAGATGGCTCATGGAACCAATGTCCGTGGCATTGCCACCCGAGCGGACTTTGACCCCCAGACGGATGAGTTTGTGCTGCATACGCCCAACTTGGAGGCCTACAAATGGTGGCCCGGCGGCTGTGAGTATCTTGTATATAATTCAGCTAAGAGTTGCTAACTGATTTTATCTTAAATCCATATTTAGTGGGTCACACTGCCAACCATGCCATGGTTGTGGCCCAGCTGTACATTGCCGATGTCCATCATGGAGTGCAAATGTTCATAGTCCCGGTGAGAGATGCAGAGACTCATATGCCGCTGCCTGGCATTGATATCGGCGAGGTGGGCAAGAAGCTGGGCATGGTGTCGGTGAACCAGGGCTTCCTGGGCCTCAACAATGTTCGCATTCCACGCACCAACATGCTGATGAAGTTCGCCAAGGTGGAGCGCGATGGCACCTTCAAGGCCAGTCCGGCCTCAAGGGTTAACTACCTGACCATGGTCTATACGCGTTGCCTGATTGTCAACCTGAATTCCATGCTGCTGCTGGAGGCGGCCACCATTGCCACCAGATACTCGGCTGTCAGGCGACAGAGTCCCATTGAAGCCAAGTGAGTTTCTGGATAACTTGTTCTGTTTACCATTTAAAAACAAAACCTTATTCCTACAGCCAACCCGAGCCCCAGATCATTGATCACATCACTCAACGACTGAAGCTCTTCCCTGAGATTGCCACTGGAATGGCCTATCACTTGGCAGCGGAGTACATGTGGGAGATGTATGCCCAGACAGTCCAGGAGGCCAACAGCGGCAAGTTTGATCGCCTGCCCGACATGCACATCTTGTCCTGCGCCTTGAAGGTTCTCTGCACCACTGATGGCTGTGCAGGCATTGAGCGACTGCGTCTTTCCACTGGCGGCCATGGTTATCTAACAGCTGCCAACATGAGCAACATCTATGGCAATGCTGTGGCTGCCTATACGTACGAGGGAGAGAATACAGTGCTGCTCCTGCAAATAGGTCGTGCCTTGGTTAAGGCTTGGGCTGCTTTTGTGGAGAAGAAGCCAGTGTCAGCTTCCTATGGCTACTTTGCCAGCTCCATGCAGTTGAAGGAGTTCCCCAAGTGGGACAACTCCTGGCAATGCATTATCAAGGCCCTGCAATACACGGCAGCGCAGTGAGTTTATCTTGGATATTTACATTTAAATTGAGATGCTAAGTTTATATTTCTATAGAAAAACCCGCATTGCCTTTGAGAATCTAGCAGATCGCATGGCCAGCGGTCAGTCTCAGGGTGTGGCAGCCAACAATACGGGCATCGAGCTGACTCGTGCCGCGGAGGTAAATAAACTTTAAATTAAATAAATTCTGTAATGATTCTTAACTGATTTTAACAGCTCCATGGCCGCCAGTTTGTCTGCCAGACATTCCTTGAGCAAATCACAGGCCCCAAGGCCCAGAAACGTTCACCGGCACTCAACAAGGTTTTGGAGAATGTCCTGGAACTCTTCCTCGTCCAGACTGTGCTCAACAACCTTAATGATATTTTGAGAGTAAGCCAGGCTTTAAATAACCTTAACCAGAACTTTAATTAATAATCTCCTCGCCCTCCTTTAGTTCATCAGCCTCAGTGATGCCGATTTGAGGTCTCTGCAAAAGCGTCTGGAGGTCTCGCTGGAGAAGTTCCGACCCAATGCGGTGGCCATATGCGATGGCTTCGAGTTCCACGACCGCGTGCTCAACTCCGTGCTGGGCAGTTACGATGGCAACGTGTATCCCCGACTCTTTGATTCGGCCAAGCGCAGTACCATGAACCAAAAGCCCGTCCAAAAGTCCTTTGAGACCTACCTCAAGCCCCTGATGAAGGCTAATCTGTAAGGCAAAAGAAACAAACACAGCCCGGAAAATAAAGAGTCGATTGTTTTGTTTAAATTAGTTTTATATACCAGTTTTATTTAGCAAATCAAAACCAATTTCTCAGTACATTCAGCGCATTTTTAAAAAAACTAACAAACTAAACGCTTACAAAGTAGCAAAAAAACTTGATGTAAAATCTGACAAAAGACGTACTATGGGTCGTGGAGAGTATAGGACACAAACATAGTATTCTACACAGTGTACATATCAAAAAAGGGTTAAGGTTGCGGTTGCGTTTTTTACAGTGTAGAAAAAGTTGAATGTGTTTTGTTGTTGTTTCGGAAAAATGTTTTTTACTTCTTGTTTGCATCCTTCTGTTCAGATTGTTTTGTTGTTGTGAGTTTTAGTTTGGTTTTTCGAAAGAAAGGGGAGCGGGGAAAATTGTGTGAGTTGTTTTTTGTGTCGCCATAATGTTTGAATTTCCCTTTGTTATGCGCTCTCTGCTGTCAAAGTAGTTTGATTTCATTATTTATGCATTATACACAGTTACACACACAATTGATTTATGTCGCTAATTATATACTTAAATGTTATATATTAGTTTTCGTTTTCGTTTCCATTTTTTTGTGTTTTTTCTTTCTATCTTTCTTTCTTTCATTATTCTTTCGCAATGAAAATATGGCATGAGTGAGTTGGAGAGAATATATATTGTATTATTGGTTGGTTGACTAACAATTAAACAAGTATTTGCAGCTAATTTGTTGGTTATGGGTTGTGGCTGTTGAAAGGGTGTGTGTGTTGAGTGTTGAGTTGTGTGTGGCTGTGAGTATAACATTTGTTGCTGGACTGCTGGCTTTTATGGATTTTGCGGTAAACTTAACAATTAATTTTCACTATTGCATGTCGTTTGTTATGATGATGATTTGCGGCGTTCGTACTTCGCTTTTGTATTTTGTATTTTGCTTGCAAAACTAAACAATTGTCAGTGGCGACAATAGCGAATGTAAAAACTAAATAAATGCACAATAATCAATGCGTTAATCCGATTTTGATTCTTAGCCATGGAAGAAGCAGTTGAGTCAAGCGAAGGGAATAACTCGAATAACTCGAAAACCCAAAAAATTAATGTACAATTGCATATTCATAACGGATACCTCTTCGTTTCGTTTCGTTTTCATTTCCTGTTTGTCGTAGTTTTGATTTTGACCAATTTTCAATAAATATTCATTGTGGTTTTTTTTTTGGTGTTTCTTGTAGAAAAAAGTAGAAAGTTGTTATCATATTCATTTCATTGTAGTTGCCAGGAAGGTTCCGAGTTCAGAGTTCTGTTTTCTTTGCTTGATTTAGTATTTTTCGTTTTTTTCTTTTGTTTTGTTTGTTTTTAGGAATTACACTAATAATTACATAGTTTTTCTTATGTATAACTTAAAAACATTTATGCATCGATTTTCGTTTGCTTCATGTGCCGCACAATTCATAATTAATAATAATTATTCTCATTGGACTTTGTTGTTGTATATTCATTAATTAATGGTGAATTGAAAATAAAGAGTGTGTAAAGTGTGTAAAGTGTATTAAGTGTGTATGTGGGGTGTGTGCTTCGAAGAGGGGTTCTATTGAGAGATAATCGTGATGTATCCAATTCACTTTCGTTTTTTGTTATTCAGCTAACATATATAATCCATACATTTATATTCAAATATGCACGAAAGTTTGCCCTTTACATCTATGTAGTTGGATGCGCGTGTGTGTGTGTTTTTTTAATTATTATTATAGTTATTATTATTATTATTATTCAATTTTCTGCTCCTGCTCCTGTTCCGGCTTCTACTTCTCCTCCTCTCGCTCCTCGTTTGCTCTACATACTCGTAATTCATAATTAATTCGCTTAATTTTGCCCGCCCTTATATTGGTTTCACTATTTATATATAATATATTATTTATATATATATATATTAAATTTCGCATGATTTACTTGCAATTTATATTTGATATTTCCGTTTGTTTTTCTCGCTTAAAATTTACTTAATTAGAAAAGTCACACACACACACACACACACGCCGAGAGAGTCGCCTGTCCGTCTGTGTGTGTGCATATATATTTTTTTTTTGCTTTAACTTACAGGTAAGTTTTCAATTTTTTTCGTTTTCTGTTTTCTTTTTCCTTTTGTTATTATTTTGCTGATTTCTTTATGTTTTGTTTTGTTTTAATTTACCCCTCACGAAAAATTGTGTGATTTGAAAATGTTTTGCATTTTTCATTTGTTTTTTTGTTCTTGTTTTTTTTTGTTTTGTTTTGTTTTGTGTGTTAGTTTTGCTGCTGCTGCGGACAATGAATTCATCCTTGTTTCAGTGGTGCTGCTGCTGCTGATGACATTGCACCTGCCACCTCCGCACAGTGTATTTCAGTTGAGCTCAACCAAACCCAGTCGCTCTTCTACCTCCACTCGCATCTCAGAGTCTCCTCTGCTACTCTATCCTCATCATCCAGTCGTCCTTGCTGTCGTCCTCCTCCTCCTTGCAGTTCGGTCCCGCTCCTGGCCATTTGGCCAACTTAATACCTGCGCGACGTGCCATTATCTCAGGCGTAAAACTCGCGATTGTTCGCGTTTTTCGCATACGAATTGTTGGCCGGCGAGCGCTTGGGTTCGTCCAGCGCATAGGATCCCTCGTCCTTTTTCCTCATGCGGTACACAATGAACATCACCACGAGTATGGCGCAGAGCAGGCCAACAACGGCACCGCCAATGACAGCTGTTAAGGAGAATAAAATATTATTTAAATGTTTGAGAATCACGGATATAATATTAAATCTTAAAGGTGGATCTTACTAAGAGAAACATTGATTCCCTTGGATTTTTATCAATTTTAAACGTACATTTCATTTGGTTCTTTAAGGTTGATCTTAGGAAGAGCTGGAGAAACATAGTTTACCTTGCTTTTTTAATTTTAAAAACATCAATTCATCAATGATTTCATTGATTTTCATAGATATTTTTATAGATTATTTTTCTTGGCAAATCAAAATTTAAAAAATCCATAACTCACTTAAAAAAGCTTTAATTTCAATTTGGAAAGCTGTTTTGTATTAGTTTCAATGAGTTGAATAAATCTGCATACAAAACTTCAAATTTTAAAATAATGAAATATTTGCCAATTTTTGACAATTTTAATGATGTAACCCCTTATCAAATTTTCAAAAATGTGCCAAAATTTTCAAAATTTTTTTCCTGGATATTTTATTGTCAGATAATTAAGATTTTAATGGCGATTCAAATTATATATGCCTTTTGGTAATCACTGGATTTTTGGTCATTTTATGACCTCAAGAAGACGTGAAATATTTGCATTTTTAAATTGATATTTAAAGCGTACCATTTTTTTAAACGGTAACCTTGGTGTCAAAAAAATCACTCATTCTTTGAGAATTTTAATCAATTTTTGTATAAATTTAGTAAATATTTTGTATTTAATTATAAAGAATGCTTTTAATTGGGTGTAAAACTTAAGAAATACACCGTCTTGCTTTTTAAAATCGCTCATTTTATGACCTCAAGAAGACGTGAAACTCTGAATGCAAATGGCATTCTTTAAATCAATATTTTGAGCATGGATTTTTCTCCTATTCTAATTTTAGTGCTGATAAATCACTTATACGCAGTGTTGCCTTTCAACTTGTTTGAAAATTTAAAGCAATTTACCCAAATTTTTAGTAAAATATAAATAATTTGTATTTAATTGTAAATAATACGTTTTATTAGCTTAAACCTATAAAATCAACAATTTTTATATTTAAAATTGTCCCTTTTATTACCTCAAGAAGACCTAAAATATTTGCATTCTTTAAATCAATATTTTCAGCACAGTTTTTTCTACAACTAAAATTTTAGTGCTGATAAATCACGCATACGCAGTGTTGTCTTTCAACTTCTTTGAGAATTTAAAGTAATTTTAGCAAATTGTTAGTAAATATTTTGTTTTTAATTAAAAGGAATGCATTTCATTAGGTAAAACTTTTAAAATTTGTCATAAATTAAGATTTCAGGCAAAGCAGAATGTGACACGTTATACATTAAAATATTTAAGCTGTTTTTCCAAGATCCACCCTTTAGATATTCATATTTTTTGTTTATGCCAGAGGATACTTACCAGCCAGGATGCCCGGCTGCGAGAAGAAGCTCGACGTGCGATCGTCCTCGCTCATGATGACCACCTCGTTGCCGTTGAGCCTGTGATCGGTGCTCTTCGTGTCGGAGGGCTGGCTATTCACGTTCGTATTGGGGTCCAACCCGTGCACGTTGCTATCACCTGCGCCCGCTACATTTTCCAAGAGAAATAAAAGAGAGAGAGGCAAGACAACAGTGAGAACAAGATGGACGATGAACAAAAGTCCGGTTTTATTTATGCCCATGACGTGCAAGCAAAATCAAACAAAACACAGAGAGTGAGACAGAGAGAGAGAGATTGTTGTTGTTGTTTTCGTTTTGTGTGTTTTGTGGGTATTCAATTAAATTGATTCGAGTGTCAATATTGGTTTTACTGAGTAGGTGGGTGTGTGTGTGTATATATGCCGGGTGAGTGTGTAGAGTGTGTGCGTGTGTTAATGAGCTGTTATGCAGTATTTACAAGGCTTAATGTTAGTCGAGCTGCTGTATATAAGCTACAATTGAGGGGGGGAGGAGAGGGAACTTAAGCTAAAATGTGGACAACTTAACTACAACTTTAGTTAACCTAAGATCTCAGGCTACAGATGGTTTAATGCCCTCCCAAGATATTGATTTATACAAAATCAAACTGTCAGCTCTTTTCAAGCAAACTTTTATTTAAAATAAAAAAAAGTTTCCCCACTTGCAAAAGGAAATTGTGACAAATTCCCAGAGAAAATTCGACTGCTGTAAGTTAAGCTGGAAAAATGCTTTAGAATTGGCCTTTTTCTTCTCCAACTTGCAATTATTTTTGTTCGCTGAATCTGACAGGCAAGTGGCAAGAATTGGGGAAAAAATGCGCAAATTTAAAGCCAATTGCCTGTCAAACGGAAAGAGTTTTAATTTTATTTAATTGACAAGAAGCCCCTGTATTTTGTTCCTGAATATATAAATGTGTGTATGTGCGGGTCCTTGTTCTTTGCCAGGCTTTTGTTTGACTCTCCCTCATGTTCAACACTAAGCTGCAGGATCTCATTCCACACGCCCAGCTTAAGACAAACAAATTGCTTGTTTAGCCCTCGTCCTCCGCTTGGCAGTGCTGTATGTGCCGTGCCTCAAGGGGCGGCATATTAATTAGGTAATGCCCACGAGAGGCTCCTTGAATTGGCCCTCGCATATATAAACCCCTCAAATTGATTTTATATGCGCTTTGCAAACTCGTGGAAAATCAGCGCTGAATTTTCCTACTTTAACTCTCCATCTTCACAGTCTCTATAAATATTTACTTTTCAATGCTATTTCGCTTCGGAATGGATTTCTCAGCTGAATGCTGCTAGCTTTGAGATTTTAGATTGCTTCTTTGGCAAATGTCTTTTGCCATCAGACTGATTGTCTTGTCCTGTGTTCTGTGTTCTGTTCGATGTTTGCTGCGAACCAATAAAGGTGATGCCTTGCCTTCATGTGTCTTCTGTGTTTTTGGGATTTTGGAAAGCAAAATGCACTTTGTTACCCGGGTTTTGAGGGGGAGGTGGTACTATTTCCAGCTAGTACAACCCCCTGGTAGCTATTTTGTGTGGTCAGCTGCGCACAATTATGGCAGAATTATTGTCAGTGCTGCAGTTCCGACCATATTGATGGTGCTTGTATGTGTTTGTGGCCGTGGCAATGGCAAAGCAAACATCAAAGCCATAAAACCATAGAATGGAGACTGAAACCTGCGACGGCCATTAGACCCATGTTTTGGATTCTGACAGTGCAGTGTGGGTTTTGGTTTGGGACCATCAATAGTGGTGAAGATGAGATGAGAGGATGTGTTTCCACAGGGGAAAATGGTTGGGAAAACAAAGATTTGGAGATGCTGAAGCATGTTTAATATATTTTCGTGGATTTCCCATGATCTAACTTGGTTTCTTTATACTAGTGCCAGTTTTAAATGCATTTTTGTCTAGTTTTCTCTCCATATATTCTCCTGATTCTCTTAGTTCTTGTTTCCCAGTTTACTCTCTACTTTCTCCCAGTGTCTTGTCCCTACACAGGGCCATTGGCAAAGCAACAATGCCTCAAGTAAGCGGCTACAGTTACGCGCAGGAGTTCGCCCACCAAAAAGGACCGACGACGTGGCAGACACTGGAGCCTTGCCATTGGCAGGACTCGGTGATTTTTCATTTGAAGTGCCTGCCTGCGAAGCACGCCAAGTGTTTTTCTCAACCACCCCCACCCCCCCAGGAAAAACACAAAGCGTAAAATCACAGCGCGGCTTAGTGCGATTTTCATTCGCTTCCTTTGAAAACTGCAGAAGGCGGAGCTCTGGTTGAGATCAGGGACAGTGTTAATGGAACTTTATGCCTAGGGCAAGAATTGCAGAATGTCCTGGGACACCTCCCCCCCTCCCACATCTCTCCCTTTGATGAAGTGTTTTCCGTGTTGCAGCTTAATCGATTGTTTGGCTTTGTCTTGGTCTTGGGCCTGCCTATTCCTTTTGTTTGCTTGCCCGCCTGCCGTTTGTCACGTTAAAAGCTTTTAAACAATATCCTTAAATTACTCGACTAGCTTAAGGTTAAACACTATAAACTAAACACTAAGAAGGGTCGGTGGGAAATGATGTTCGCTCTGCGGGAGTTTTTCCCAATCGAATGAATGCCAAAAACAGAGACAGAGAGAGCAAGGCAAATGATTTAATGAACTGGTATGAATGAATTGTGTGGGTGTGTATGATTTAAATATTTGATATAATTGTTATGTCCTTTGGGTCAGTGTGTAGACAGGGACAGAGAACGGACAGAGACAGGGACAGGAACAGAGACAGAGAGAGAGAGATTTAGGACACCCGCAGCGTTGACCGTAGAGTTTTCAGAGCGCGACAAATAAATTAAAATTATATATATACACATACCAAGGGTAAAACTTAATTTGACCAACAAATACTGGTAATTTAAAGTACTTAAAGTGCAGAGAGACCAACTACTCAATTACAGCAAAGCAAGTATACAAGGAAATAAATCCAAAGCAAAGCTAGAGCACAGAATAAAAGCTTTAATAATAAATATAAACATGAAATATTCCATTGACTTCACTTTTATTCTGTGCACTAATAATACCTTTCAAAAAAACCCATATAACCATAGCAAAAAATGTACAAGCCATAATTTATAATTAAATAAATACCACAAATTGCCGAGCTGAAAAAGCAGTTCTTCTTTGCAAATAATAATGTAAAAAAGTGCAATAAGGACAACACAAAGATTTAAATAAATAAGTGGTTGTTGGTAAGCAATGGCAAAAATAAAACACAAAACTACACAAACATATAAACTGAAAGGTGAAAGAAATTATAGAGTAACAAGTAAGATAAAGAAAGTATAAGGTTAAAAATAAAAACCACTGACGTCCGCGCTCCAATATGATATCTCCATCGTTGCCACCAGTACTGGTCTTGCCAGTACCACCGCCATTCACATTCTCAACTTCCTCCTCGTTGCCGCCATCCACATCGATGGTGCCGTCATCATCATCGCCATCGTCATCGACATCACCGTTATCGTAATCGTTATCGCTATTGGGTTTCCCGCTAAGCACTGGCGTTTGCGATATTGGCCGATCAATATCGATATCGCCCTCCTTTTCGATATCCTCATCAATGGGATGATCGAAAATATCATCGTCGTCCTCGTCATCATCATCCGAGTCATCGATTTTATCGCCACTGCCAGCTGCCACATCGAGATCCTTATCGAAAGCAGGGAATATCGGTTGAATCGTCGACGTGGCAGAAGTTGTTGTATTGTAGACTTGGGGAGGCGTTGTTGTTGTTGTGGATGTTGTTGAACTGCCTGCGATTGTTGGCGTGGCAGGTGTTGTTGTTGTTGAGGATGTGGGCGGGGTTTTTGTGGTGGTTGTTGTTGTCGTTGTCGTTGTTGTTGTTGTTGTAGAGGTCGTGGATGAGGTTTGTGTTGGTAAATGAGCTGCTGGATATAGAGATGCGTTTGTTGTTGGTGTTGTTGTGTATGAATTGGATGGATGGTCGCTACTACTAATACTATAAGTACTATCTAAACTCGATCGGGTGGTGACTGTAACTGGTAATCTATCTAGACCTCTGGCTATAGCTATTTCTGTATTTGTATCTGTATCTGTTGTTGGGATGGTAATTGTTGGAATTGGTGTGTGGTTGTTGTTGTAGGTTGAAGTAGAAGTGGTAATAACACCAACGAGTGTCATTGTTGTTGTTGTGATTGCATTTACATGACTAGCTTGATCTTTACCGATTGAATTAATGCCGGTGCTATGACCACCGTTCTCACTACCACTGATGATGCCGCTCTGGCCGTTGATGTTGATATTGTGGTTATTATTATTCGCTGTGGTGCTACTACCAATGATTGTGCCACTATTCGTTTGATGGTTATTATTATTATTTTGATTGAGATTGATATTCTGGCTGTTGTCGATCTGATTGTGATTATTATTATTGTTGTTGAATCTACTCGAGATGAGGTCGCTGTTGCTGTTCTTGCTGTTCTTGCCGAAGTTGTCGTTCGAGTTATGCTTACTGTTTATGCCGCCGCCAATGTTCTGCGAGATGCGCGTGTTGTGCGAAGTGTGCGAATGCTGGTCGGGTTCGGCGTCCTCGTCATCGGGTCCAAAGCCGGAGCCAGAATAGTCCGGATCTTTCTCTAGATCCTCGTGTATCTGTAAATAAGATGAAGCAGGTTAGAAAAATGTATGAATACAGTACAGCTTAGGTCTAAAAATTGATTAAAAGTATCTACAATCTAACTCCTGCATGCCAGGCTGCCATTTCAAGTGGCTTCAAGTAATAAAACAATTTGCCAACAAGACAATTTTTTCTAATTGAGAAAGCTTTACCCGCAGTGCCTGTGCCTGTGTCAAATAAAAGACATTTCGCCCTAATAAAGCGCGCTTTTGTGCGCAACAAATAGCAGCTATTTTCCATTGAAAAATTATGCACGGTCCGTGTCCTTGAGTTACTCCACATTCACATTTGACATGCTGCTAGGATACCCCCGCATTCACATCGACAGCAACAGCGACCCTTGGGGCCAAGTCCTCCACATCATATGGCCCATTGTCTGACTGAGTGAGGACTATGACGGGTTTTTGCGGTTTATTCGCACCAAAACGAGAACAGAAACCGCACACAGGATGAGTGGAAAAAGGACTCTGTGCCACAACAACTGTGACCAGAACCAATTGGCCGGAGACCAGAGGCCGGAGACCAGAGACCGACCAGAGACCGGAGACCGTAGACCCTCGACCAGAGACAGCCGTGGGCCAACCGAATGACAGAGACAATTCCCGGCCGCAGACGGTTGCTCTTGTTTATTGACTTTAATTTCGTTTGCCGCTTGTTCGGGCCATAAAAACAGTGGCCAAAATAGAAGCCGGCACGAACTTAATTGAATTTCTTCACGCGTTATGAAATGCCCTATAAAGCTGTGCCCCGGAGTCTTGGCAGTTGGCCAGACAGTCAGCCAGTCAGCCAGTCAGGACACTTGTTGACCCCCAACCCCAACCATATATTACACATATACACATTATCTATATAATGTTGTTGTCTATACAAGGCCGACAACGAGCGTGAGTAATGGCAAACGAGCTCAAATTGAGTGATTTGCCGCCTCGGCGGGGAAACAATTAACTTTTCAATGACAGGGAATTACAATTTGTGCTTTTGTTCGACTTTAAATTTAATTTCCCAGCGGATATTTACAGCATTCGTTTCCATTTCCATGGCTGTGGATTAACCAAACACAGGCGCCTCTCAATGGAAGTTATAACCGAAAATTGAAAGCACACAAGCCGGGGGCCCGACTGTTTTTGTTCAACAAATACGGGAATTATAAATAAAGAAAAGGAAACCAGATAAATAAGGAGCAGACTGTAGGGATACCTCTTATATAAATCCGATTCTTTTGGGTTATTCATTATATTTAAGCTGAAATTCCATAGATTTTCCCTGAAAATCATTAAAAAAGTAATCTATATTCCCAATATCCCTACAAAAGGACCTCACACAAACATTATCCCTGCAAATTCGTTTTCGTAGCTGCTTTGCTGCCTTTATTATTTGCTTTCATTTCATTTCATATCGTTTCGTATTCGTATTCATTTGAAATTTAATTAAAATATTTGCGTATTGCGTATACGCAGCGTTGCCAGCTCAAAAACGAAAACCCCACACCGCAGCATACATCATCCTGTGCTGGACAGTTGGCAGGCAAACGCTTGACCAAAAGCACTCATAAATATCCCTCCAGCGAGGCTCTTGGTGGGTTGGGGCTTAACGGGGAGTGGTGCCACCCCAAATTTTGAAAAAACACCAGCACTGTTTGTCCCGCCGCCGCTTGCAACACTTTCATTCTGGCCGAGTTTATTTAAAGCGCTCTTGTGCTTTCCTCTCTCTCTGGCTTGCTCGTCGTTTTGCCGCTTGATTTATGCAGCAATTAGCAGTCAGCGAAATGGGGGCATGGCACTAAGTAGAAGTAGAAAGTGGCGAGTGGCAAGCTTTTCGCATGACTTGGCACACAGAGCGAGAGTAGAGTAGAGTAGAGCACCAAAGTCCGCCGCATTTGTTGCATGCTTTTCGGCACAGTTTCAAGGCTCTTAACCCTGGCAGCTGCAAGTACTTAATGCAGTGTTGCACATCGGCCACGCACAGTTTCGTTTTATTATTATTTCCGGAGAGTATTCATGTTGTTAAAGGCAGGAGACTATGTCTTTGTAGTCTCTTGATTATGAATTTATATTATTTAAATAAAACTCCCTAAGATGTGAGAGTTTCAGTCAAGTTTTAAAGAAGGTTTGCTTGATGTTTCACCTTTTGAAAAGCATTTTCTCTAAGAGTTTTAACCTTTTCTTCAAACAAACTACCTAACAACTTTTCTGGTATAGCAAGATGAAAATGAACTGCACAATTTTCAACAGTTTTGTGTAATTTTTAACTTATTATAAATAAAATTGAACTCTCTAAGATGTCAGCGTTTCAGTTATGTTTTAAAGAAGGTTTGCTTGATGTTTTACCTTTTTAAGGCATTTTCTCTAAGAGTTTCTGACTTTTCTTCCAAAAAACTACCTTAAAACTTATACTGTTAAACAGAATGAAAATGAACTGCACAATTTTCAACAGTTTTATATAATTTATAATTTATTATAATTAAAATTCAACTGCCTAAGATGTCAGCGTTTCATTTTATTTTTAAAGAAGGTTTGCTTGATGTTTCACCTTTTTTAGAGGCATTTTCATTAAGAGTTTTTACTCTTTCTTCCAGCAAAGTACTTAAAAACTTCTTCTGTTAACCAAAATGAAAATGAACTGCACATTTTTCAACAGTCTTGCAGTTTCATGGTTCTCACGACCACGGCCCCGTTTAAACGTTTACGAGGCAAAGTTCTTCCTTTTTTTTTTTAGTCCCCAAAGGGACAGAGACAGGACAGGGACACAGCATCCGGGAAGCCCCCAGGATCGATAGGAGGAGCAACTGCGGCAACTGTGGCCAACCGACCGAGTGCTATACGAATTTATGCAATAAATTGCTTTGTTAATAAAACACGAGGCGGCTGCTAAGAAGTGGGTGGTAATGCAGCAGCACCAGCAGCAGGAGCCAGAAAGCCAGAAAGCAGATGTTGCCGCTGCTGGGCGCATGCAACCTGAGGTGCAATGTGGGTCATGCATGAATTTAAATGATGTCATTTCAACGTGGCCACCTGCTGCCAGGATCCAAATGGTGGGAAAATGGAATGGGATATGCCTTTCCCAACTGCATGCCGCATTAAATTTGCGTTTACTGGCAGATGCTCCTGCAGCTTCTTTTGGCTGGCCAACATGGCGTATGCTTGACACCATTTTGATATATGACAGCGAAAATGAAATATTTTCTGCAAGCTGCAAGAGTTGGCGCAAAAAATTTCCATAAAACGGAAATTGTTTCAATAAAGCGTTTAAAAAACTTTTTCCTGCCAAGTTCAAAAACGAAGGAAAGGGCGGCGGGTTGTGAAGAAGATACTATAAAAGTTGGCAAACAAAATGAGAAAAAAAAACTAAGACAAAGGGTCGGGGGAAGAGCAACCTTCGCAAGATGCCATAATGAGCGAAAATTGTGTCAGTCAAGGGAAAAATAAGAGCACTCCCTCTTGTAACAGTTGCTTCTCATTTTCCTTAGTTTTTTCCTCCATTTTCTTATGTTTTTTCTCCTTTTCCTTATTTTTTTTGTTTATATCTCTCTCCTTACAAGAAGACAACAAAGCCTGGGAGTTGCAAATGGTTGCAAGGCACGTTTCATGCATAAACAACAAGGGCCGAGTGCAATGCATTTCTTTCTGACTTTTACTTCACCAAAACATTACACCAACTTGTCATGGCCATAGGGGAAAAAATACAGAAAAGTTTCTCCACATCTTGGTAAGCATAATTAATGCCTGAAATTCCATTTCGAGTGTATTGCCATCATAAAACAAGACTCAGCAGCAGCAGCAGCAACTACAATCCACATGCGATCCTTGAATCCCGCCCAAATCCTGTACGGCTTTCGGTTTTGTAAATACATTTTCCAAACTAAATACAAGAAGCTTTCAATTTGAAGGAGCCTGTTTTTGGGGGGCGAAAAGTTTCGCCAGCTTGGACTTGGTATCTCGAGGAAAAAGTTTTGCTAACGAGTAAATTGTCGATTTGACAATGTTCGCAAAGTGCGTGACTCGAGTTGACCGAGTTGTTGCTGCTGGCAAACATTTGGAAAAATCCCTGCTGCCCAGGCCAAGCTACTTTTTTTTGTTGGGGTTTTTCACTTTTCCCCAAGTTTTGTACGTAACCATTTTCCGTTGACCCTGTTTCTCTCCACAGCTACCCCTTCCTTCTTCCTCCTCCTCCTGCTTTGGGCAACACGAAATTTTCGCATTGTGAATGCTACATTTTCCGTATCCAAGTGGCCTGCTAAACATTTGCATGGCTATTTCTGCAGGAAATGGCCAAAGTTTGTCTGTCTAAAGGGGAGGTGAAACCGCAATCCTAGGAAAATTGATGGCCCCAGCCGTCCGTTCGTTCGTTTTTCGTTGTGTTCTCGGCTTTGTTTCTCTACCATTGGCATTGCTCAATAATTGCTCCAAGGAATCTCTACTGGGAGAATCCTAATTTATTTACATGCACTTGCAACTTTGGCCCCACCGGGAAATGTGAGGAGAAAATATAAAGCCGATTCTCAGTGAGAGAGAAAGAGAGCTGAACTCGGGGAAAACTCAATTTTCCAGCTGGTAGATAACTTACGGCTTTATTTATACAACGAAATTGAAAATTCGTCTCGTTACGCTTTTGTTTTTCTCTCAACTTTTTCCCCTCAGTTCCTTTGGCAACAACTTTTTCGTAAATATGTAGTAGTAGAGATGGACAAGTTTTCAGCCGGCCAGGGATATCATTTTCTATCTTGCGCCCCCACATACACTTATTATTTTCCAATTGCCCATTTACATTTAGATGGGTGGGCTCAAAGCATATAATCCAATGGGGGCATTACGGAAAGGGTTTCCCAAAAATAGAGAAAAAGACTTACACAGACAGATAAGGGTTATGTTTAAAGTATAAAGGAAACAAGTTAATTTTGCAGTATAAAATTGTATAAATTAACAATTAATGAAGGTGGCATAGAAATTTAATAGCTTGGTAGATTGAATTAATAAAGTCTTTGTAGTTTAAACTATTTAACAATTAATTGCGGTGTGGCTAAACAATAAAACTGATTGGGAGCTTGAATTAATGAAGTCTTTATGGTTTAAACTATTTAACATTAATGTAGACATTGCAGCTCAAATTTCTAGGTCTATATTCAGTTTCAAAGAAGTACAGATCAGATTTCGTGGCTAAAGAGTCAAGTATCTTTATTAAAAAGCCTTGTATTTGTTTTCTTTTTAATTTAATATAAACCAGAATGGAAGATTTCTTTGGGAAACCGAAATTTATATACCTTTGCAGTTTGATCAAGAAAATCGATCATAATCAAGCCAAAACTGCCTTAAATTTGTTTCGGAATCGTGTAATGTGCTAGTTTTTATTAGGTTAATAAATCCGCATACCGAATTTACAGTTTTAAAAATTAAAAAATTTGCAGAATTTTTGACAATTTTAATGATGTAACCCCTTATCAAATTTTGAAAAAATTGGTAAAAATTAGATTTCTTTGAAACATGTCTAGATCGATTCAGTTTTTGATGCTGATCAAGAATATATATGATTTATAGGGT
>JAEIIH010035582.1:0-27878 GCA_018904745.1 Drosophila orosa
AAGACCTAGTCGCTCTGGCTTAGTATTATTTAGTAATGTTATTAATTTTATTTAAAAAGCAAGTACAATGAGAAGCGGGTGGTAGGTGGAGGGCTGTGGGGGGTGTGTTGTTAGCGTTAACAGAGTTTGGCCGAATGGTCATAATTAATAATTAATATCCCAGGCTTAAGCACCCGTTTAAGCATTTTCTTGACAAAATAGTTGGGAATTAAATTTAAAATAATGTCATCGAATCCAAAAGATAGCTACGATTATTGATAGATAGTTTAGCTTTGCTAGACTTTTAAATATGTATTTAATAATATATATTCTCGTTGAATATGCAGTAAATAAGCGTAATAAATTAAAAACTTTATTTAAGCACATATTAAAAAATTCTCCAAAGAGAAATAGTAATGTTAAAACCTGACACATAGATGTCGCCACTGTACCTCAACTAATCGATAGATTTCGAAATATGGCGCCTTCTTTTAAATATAGCCAAAGATTTCTTTCAATTTCTAAGTTTATCAAGTTCTTTAATAATTAAAACCTTTACACCTTTAGTAGTAATTGCATTTTAATTTGTACAAAACTCGGGTTGCTGAAA
Organism: Drosophila orosa; assembly: GCA_018904745.1. NCBI lineage: Eukaryota > Metazoa > Arthropoda > Insecta > Diptera > Drosophilidae > Drosophila > Drosophila orosa. Next base: position 590 of record JAEIIH010035582.1, read on the forward strand.
TTCCCCATAACTACTGCGTCATCTCGGCCCGGCCGGCGCCCTTGGGCATCTTCTTGTTGGTGGAATCCTCCAGCTCCTTGGCCTTGTAGTAGTGCGGCGCCACCTCCAGCAGCCACTTGCTCTCGATCTCGATCACCTGGCGCATGTACTCCTTGGACGTGAACACGAGCTCGTGGTAGAGAACCCACCGCGGCAGCTCCTCGAAGAGCGACGAGTTCGGGTGTATCATCACCGTCTGGTTGTGCTTTATCGTCTTGTAGTGTCCCCCCTTGGACAGGCGCGCCACGTGATAGAAGTACCCTGCGGTGGATGCCTTGCGCACGTTTATTGTCTCCGGCAAGCAGGTAACCATGTCGATTTCGACGCGCTGCATCAGGCCGACGAGCTGCTCGCGGACATCCCGTGCCCGCTTCATGGACCGATACTGGATGAAGTTCTCGTAGCACCACTGGGTGCTGTAGTCCGTCTCCGCCCATTGGTTGTACACCTGCAGCAGGCTCAGGTGGTCTCCGTGCATGTGATTGAAGTTCTTGCGCGCGGTGTCCGCATGGATGATCTTGTCCTTGGGCCTGTAAAAGATGGCGCTGTTCACGGACAGCATGGCGGCAATGGTGACCATCTCCTCGGAGCATTTGTATCTGAAAAGAAAGGATTGTTAAGCAATGATCTCCCCACTCCGAATGCCACTTACTTTTCGCTTGCCAGCAGCATTTTGCCCATCATGGGATCCACTGGAAACTCGGCCATGCGGCGACCCAACTTGGTCAGTTCGCCGTGGTGATTCAAGGCACCCAGCGCGTACAGCTGCTCCAGAGCCAGAACGAGCGTCTCGTGCGGCGGCGGATCCAGAAAGTCAAAGTGTATGAGATCGTTGATCCCCAGGGCCTTCAGCATAAGCACAGCATTGCCCAGATTGATGCGCTGTATCTCCGGCACTGTGTTATCCTCCAGCTCGTGCTTGTACGCCCACGCAGTGTACAGCCGGAAGCACTTGCCCGGAGCAGTGCGTCCCGCTCGGCCAGCTCGCTGATTGGCCGACGCCTTCGAAATGGGCACCACCATCAAGGACTCCATTCCCGTCCGCGAATTGAAGTTATTCTGCTTGGCAAAGCCGGGATCAATCACATAGATGATATTATCGATGGTCAGCGAGGTCTCTGCTATATTCGTGGCCAGGATCACCTTGCGTGCATTCGGTGGCGTGGGCTCAAAGATCTTGGCCTGCATGTCACTCGGCAGATTCGCATAGACGGGAATGACGATCAGTTCACGGATTTTGGAGCCCAGTCGCTTGACGCGATCCTGTAGAACTTCCTGGCAGGTCTCGATCTCATCCTGGCCGGTAAGGAACACCAGAATATCGCCCAGAGGCTGGGTGGCATGGATCTGCAGGACGGAGACGCAGCAGGCATCGATGTAGTCCGCCTCCGGGGCCTTTGTATAGAAAATATCAACGGGATATCGACGACCGGGTATCCGGAAGATTGGAGCATCATCGAAGAAAGCCGAGAACTTGTCCGCATCCAAGGTGGCACTGGAGATTAGCAGCTTCAGTTCTGGCCTAAAGCGAGCAATATCCTTGACCAGACCGAAAAGAATGTCCGTGTGCAGCGTGCGCTCGTGGGCCTCGTCGATGATCATCACACTGTAAGAGGCAAGATCGGGCTCCGAGAGGAACTCCCTATGCAGTGTGCCATCCGTCATGTATTTGAGAATGGTGCGATCCGAGGTGCAGTCCTCGAAGCGAATGCTGTAGCCCACCTCATTGCCCAGCTTAACGCCCATTTCCTCGGCCACACGCGCTGCCACCGACATGGCGGCCACTCGACGTGGCTGGGTGCAGCCAATCATCTTCTTGTCCTTGGTGAAGCCCGCTTCGACCAGGTATTGCGGCACCTGGGTGGTCTTGCCCGAACCCGTTTCACCTTCGATGATGAGCACCTGGTGCTCCTTCACGGCGGCTATTAGATCGTCCTTGAAGGGATACACGGGCAGGGATCTTTTTGTTTCCTCCAAAGTCAAACGCTTGCGCTCCTTCTCGGTGAGTTCCGGCTGCCTACTGCTGGACTTTTCGCGACTTCCGTCCAAAGTCAAGGCTTGGATAAAGTCAATCTGATCGTCCAGAAGCAGCTCGTACTCCTCCTCGGCCTTGGCATCCTTGGCACCGAACTGAAAGCGAGCCGAGGCCAATTGCTCGGCCTCCCATTTCTTTTGCTCCGAGTTCGGTTGCTTCTCAAAGTCATCCACTTCCACATATTCCGCTAGAAGTAACAGACGGAGGTAATAATTTAAACAGGCATTTAAACAGGCTTTATCATTCACTCACATCTCTCGCCCTTCTTCATGTCCTGGGGCATGTGATAGCGCTGCACGCGCTCCAGTTCCCGCGCCTTCTCATGCTCCTTGGCAATGTTCAGCAGCTGCTTCTTGTACTGCCGCTCCTCCTTCTCCCGCTTGGTTAACCTACAATAGATGTCTCTTTAGTAACTCTTAACTTTCTCCCCTTAACTGCTTCATACACGCTCTCATCGAAGAGATATTCATCGTCCAGGATGTCCGCCTCCAGTTCGGCCACCTTGTCATCCTTGCGCTTCTCCAGGTACTGGCGACGCGACTGCAGACGCAGGTGGGGCACAATCTTGTCCCGGTCCTCGTTCTCCAGCTTCAAACGCTTGGTGGCCTCCTCGATGGCCTTGCGCCCGCCCGTTGAGTCCACCACCTTCCTGGTGCGATCCTCATCGCGCTGCTTGAGCCTGTTGGCAAACTCGTCGCGCTCCTGCAGATCCTTCAGGCGGGACTCCTCCTCGCTGTCCGGCTCCTCGGCACTACTGCTGCTGCTGGCCGTCCTTTTTCTGTTTTTACTCGACATTTTTATTCATAAACAAAACCAAAGGAATGAAGAAGAGGAAATCACCGGCTATTTATCGATAGGCGATAGTTTACAGAGATGTGAGTCTAGCTTTTTTTCATATATTATTTAGATATTTTTCCAGGAAATTTTTGGCTTTATTAAACCTTTTATTTATTAATATTATTAAAATATAAATATTTAATATAATAAAATATATAAATTTGTCGGAGTATGGTTATATGAATTGCGCGCCGAACTAATGGCGCAGTATTACACGTTATAGGTTGAGTGTAGCTCGTTATACGATGAGAGTTGCATGATGCAGATTAAATTTGAATGTTGCACGTTGTAGGTTGAAAAGAGTGGGACGACTGTATAGGAAGCTGAGTGTCAGGTTGAGAGAAAGGGACCACCAGAGTGTGTCACTGAATAATTCTACTTGTGAAATTGGTGGCTTCAACACGTACGCTTAGACTCGCTCCACCTTTTGGACTACAAAACCCCTAAGAACCAACTCATTTAAAACTTGGCTATTTATTAGCTATACTAATCGATAGCTTTCTTCTTCACCGTTAATCGATTGTGGTCATTGTTATTGTTATTTTTATGAAATCCCATCTCAAACCATGTCGCGCCAGTTAAGTTTTAATCCACAAAAGGAGTTTGAATTGATTGAATATCCCGGCAAAGTGGTCAATCCCGACCGAATGCTGGCCACGCTCGGCGGAATAATCAACATATCAAAGGTAAGCATTGGATGACCAAAGATGTGTCCCTAGTCGTCTCCTTGAAGAACCTATTCTATTACAGGTGCTGGGCGATGAGGTCAAGCGACTGCCACTGCGTTTCCATCCGGAGAACCCGTACAACAAGCCTGCCTTCGGGGATTGTAGTGCCAAAACCGGTGTCCTGCTCTCCATAACCGTGAGGCGTCACAAAAAGGACCGACAGCGACCGCCGGAGTACTTTGTGCGTGTTGTGGGCCACTGCAGCAGAGTGTTTACCTTCGAGTCCCTGTGCGACTTTCAGTACTTGCCCCTTTGGTCGACGCCGAGGAGTGACAGTGCCAACGCTGCCCTGGAGCTCACTTACGCCCTCGAACAATTGATGCCCAGAGACAACGCCGACCTGGACTTTTTCAAGTCAGTTAACTTGTAATACTTGTAACTATTTGTTTACTAGAATTATATCCCTGCAGACGCCGTCATAGTCAGCTCCTGTCTCTCCCAGAACTGTTCACGCACGTGGACGTGGTCTACCCGGGATCCTATCGCACCGACAGCCAGGAGGATGGCCAGCAGGAGGTGCTGGGTGTGCAGTCAAAGGCCACCTACGACAACCAGGGCGTCATCTCCTTCAACATGGTGGACAGCTTTCCCAGCCAGGCGGACTCGCAGAATCTCAAGCGACTCAAGGTGAAGTACGTGTCCGATGAGCAGCTGGCCAGCGTCAAGAAACTCTTCGATGACTGTCCGATTTGGACACGAATTGCGCTGCAATACGAGTCCGGCCTGACCAATGACAAGCTGAAGTGCATCACCCCCTCGCTGGCGTATTACTTCAGCAACGGCCCGTGGCGAACGATGTATGTGCGCTTTGGCTACGATCCGCGAAAGGATTTCAATAGTCGCTACTACCAGACCTTTGATTTCCGACTGCGGTTCAGCACTGGCCTCTCCGAATTCGTTTACTCCAAGAAGTTTGTGAAGCAGCGAAAGGCGGCGATCGCTTCGTCTGCGCCCGCCGAGGACGGCTCCTCTGATTTGGTTCAGGACATTGATTATCCCTATTTTGACGAGCACAAGCTGCCTCGCTCTCGCCAGTGCATGCTGCGCTACTCGGATGTCCGCATGGCAAGGATCCAGGAAATGCTGGAGAAGATACCAACACCGCTGACCGGAGCGGTGTGTAATGAGAGAACAGGCTGGCTGCCGCCTGGATTCGATGCTCAGGTGCGGCAGATTGTGTGCAGCACCATCAGTGAACTGCTGCGGAGTCACTACCGCAAGGAGCACCTGACTGCCGAGGTGGAAGCGGTGCCACAAACAGACGGTGCCGAGGAGGAGGACGAGGCCGACGTAGAGGAGGAGGAAGACACGCAGGAGGAGGACATGGAGCTGGATGAGTCGCAGACGGAGCAGTATGCGGATACCGATATTGAACAGCTCTTTGATAATATCACAAAATAAAATGGAACTGAGCGTTGGACTAGATATTTAAAAATGTAATCTTATTAATAGAACTTAAGACCAATAAATATAATATATTTTCTATTTAAAGCAGTTAGCAAGGCCTCTTTTTTAAAAGCTTATTGAAGAAACCCCTCGAGTTTGCTTTCCCTTTGGCGAACTTCGAACTATTGCACTTAATAAACTTCCCCAATTCGTAATCCCAAAGAATCTTAAGTAAATTTCTTCCAATTCAAGCATAGGCGCGGCCTTTATTTATGCATATTCATACAAATAACTTGTATTAAGGTTTCATTTCATGAGCAGAAGCTAGAAAGTATTAAAAAGAGTTGTTAAGTTTACGATATCAATTTTTGTGTAAATGCTGGCAGAAAAGCTAGACTCCCTTGACTCCCGCTTAAGGCTTGCATCTGTCCAGGAATCGAGGGTACAGGCAGACCTCGCGAATGTGATACCGGTTGAGCAGCCAGCAAAGGAAACGCTCCAAGCCCAGCCCATAGCCACCGTGGGGCAGAGTTCCATAGATGCGCTGGTCCGTGTACCAGTAGTAGGGCTTGGGATCGATGCCCTCGCGCTGGTAGCCCTTCAGCAGCTCCTCGCTGTCGTGGATCCTCATCGATCCGCCCACAATCTCACCCACATTTGGCAGCAGAACGTCCACGCTCTCGGTCAAGCGCTGATCCTCCTTGCAGCGCGACATGTAGAAGGACTTGATCTCGGCCGGGAAGCGGCACAGCATAATGGGTTCGTTAATGGTATCGGTCATCTTGCGCTCCGGGGCCTCGGGTATATCCTCGCCAAACTCGTAGAAGGTGCCATCGTCCTTGGTCACATTGTTCTCCTTCAGCCACTTGATGGCATCTGCGTAGTTCATGCGACGGAATGGCTTCTGCGGCGGCTTGAAGTCGGGGTTGAGCTCCTTCACCAAGTAGCCCCACGGGGACTTTAGCACACGGTCCACCACATCGCACACCAGATCCTCCAGGCGGTCCAGGAGGTCATCGAACGAGATGAAGGGACACTCGGCCTCGACGTGCGAATACTCGGCCAGATGGCGTCGCGTGCGGCTCTGCTCTGCGCGATAACTCTGGGAAATGGTGAAGACATCGCCCAGGGCCGGCAGACATGTCTCCAGATACAGCTGCGAGCTCTGGGTGAGGTAGGCCTCCTCGCCGAAATACTGCAGCTTGAAGAGGGTGGAGCCACCCTCCACTTGCGTTTGCACCAAAGTTGGAGGCGTCACCTCGTTATAGCCCCGAGCCTCGTAATGGGCCCGGAATGCCTGCGTCACCACGGAACGCATCTTGAGCACCTTGGAGGTGTTCTCGCCACGAATCATGATATGCCGGTTGTCCAGCTGCACATCCGGCTGGGCTTCCTCGTTGAGAATGGCGTCGGCGCCACCGGGCGGTGCCAAGCCAATTACCTCCCAGTAGTCCACGTTAAGTTCGTGGCCGCCAGGAGCCGTCTTGCCCTCCGGCACCAGCTTCAGGGTGCCGAAAAGGACCACACTGCTCTCCGTGCTCAGGACCAAAGCATCGTACGTCTGGCAGAGCTGATCGTTCAGCACGCACTGCAGGAAGCCAGTGCCGTCGCGCAGCGTTATGAAGATGAGCGACTTGCCCTGACGCCGCAGCCGATGCACCCAGCCGTAGACCTTGACGCGGGACCCACGGTTCTCGGTGCCCTCGACGATGCGAATCTTGCGAGCCACCGGCCAGCTGGGATCCTCGGCGATTGTCACTTTGCGTGCCTCCTCCAGATTTTGCTGACGCTTTGCCGCATCTTCGGCCTCTCGCTGCTGCTTCTCGGCATTTTTCGCGGATTCGCGAACAAAGAGCTTTTGAATTTTCTTTAGCTGCGACTTGGCAGCCGGCTCGAAGGGCTCCGGCGCCTCCGGGTCCTTGCTGTCCACGTAGATGGTGGGGAAGGGCTCCTTGCCAGCACTCCGCATCGCCTGCAGAATGGTCTTGAATGGCTTGGACTCGCTGCCATCGCCTGCATCATCGCTTCCCTTCTTCTCCGAAGTGAAGATGGAACCTGCACATTGCCATAAAAATATACATATTGCACATTATAGATCGATAATTTTGGCTGGCCTGACAACGTGGACGCATTGTTGCACTCAGATTTCCACAACAAGACACACTTACCAATGGTTAACTCTGCCAACTGATCGGCGGACATTGTGTTTTCTTTATGAGTAATCTTTTACTAAGAACTGGGCTTTATATCTCCGTAAAAGCTGCTCCAAATTGCATCAGCCTGCGTTCTGAACAAAAAAACACTGATAACCCCACGCCGGATATTCGATAGTCCTATAAAACAGGGTTGCCATTTACATCATTTTTTGAAATATTTAAAAGTTAAAATTTGTAAAATTTATTAAGATTTATAAATCTTATTATTGAATTTTATCTTATATTCTGCTTAAATATTCCCCTTTTATTATGACTTGAATAAGATTCATACTTTCCAACGAACTCATTAAACTAATTTTAACCCCGATTTCACCAATCATTGCAAGAAGTTTTTTCTTTCACAAAATGAAAATAAATTGATAAATAAACAAATATTTATACTTTTATTATGAAAATGGGTTACAAGTGTAAATAATTATGAGAGAAAAAGTAAATATTTGTATTTATTTTTTAGGAAAGTGGCTTACAAATTGTAAATAAGCTTCATCTAGCTAGAAAATGTCACCCATCTCTAGAGCTTTACAACACAATCGATTGGCGTTCGTGGTATTTTTTAGCACCATTTAAACTCGGTGGAAAACGTAAACAATATAGAAAACAGGAAAATGCCTTCAGAAAACAGGTAAATTACTAAAATTCCTTCCCATTATGAACCCCCATTGATATCTGCAACCCGTTCCTTAGGATCAAAATCTTCCCCAAGTCGGTGGTTTGCGAGGAGAGCAACCTGCGCGGTGACATCACCTTCTCCTCGGGCTGCGTTGTTCACCCAAGTGCCACAGTCATCGCTGACGCTGGTCCCATAATAATTGGGGAAAACTGCATTATTGAAGAGTATGCAACCATAGCCCATCGGCTGGAGTCTGGGGCCAGCTGGGATGCTAATAACATCCTCAGCATTGGCACGCACAACGTCTTCGAGGTAGGCTGCAATGTGGAGGCAGCTCGGATAGGCGACAAGAACGTTTTCGAGAGCAAATGCTTTGTGGGTCGCGGCGTCACCGTGTCCAATGGCTGTGTGGTTGGTGCCGGAATCAAGATGCTCACCAGCCAGCGCCTGCCGGAGAACACCATTGTCTATGGGGAGCAGGCCCTGCAGCGCGAGGCCATCGACAAGCAAGGATCACAGACGCTCCAAATAGACTTCCTGCGCAAGGTTCTGCCCAATTACCACCATCTTCGCAAGCCCAACTACGATCCCAAGAAGGCACGCAGCGTTGTCTAGTTCATAGCCTCTGGGCCCATCATGTATTCTCCTCTTTCGTAGTATTAAAGTCCTTCATCTGCTTATCGAACGTGACCATCGTGTGATCGCACAGCGCCTCCAGATCCTCCAGTCCGCGCTTGAGTACATCGATGGCCCGGTCTCGGCGGGTTTGGATGCGGAAGTGCAGTTTCTGCTCGGTGGGATGCGGAATCGTGTATCCGCAAAAGTCCACGTCCGGGTATCGGGAAATTATAGTCTTCAGTGCATTGCCCAATGTGTGGCCCTCGTTGGAGAACACGAATGTGCGGGATCCCTCGCCGTTCTTCTCGTCCCCAGCCAACTAGAGATGATCTTGGGGTTAGGGAAGGGTTTTAGGAATAGAAATATCATTAACTTACTTCTGCAAGGGCGCCCATTTTAGGTTTTTAAAAAGGTTATTCGTTTGTTTACAAAAAAAACGTGCCTGACTCTTAGAGATGGAAGTAAATCGATATTTCAGCGGGACACATCGATTATTTTAGACAACGTTGTTTGTCGTTTTGTCGATTTAAATATAAATTTAAAGAGTTCGTTTTTATCAGTTTGTGGTAAAAAAATATTAGAATAATAACAAAAAAAAAAACAAGTGAATTAAAAATGATATTACAAAAACAGATATCAAAATATCCAAAGTGACTTCAACCATTAGTTATTGTCAACAAAGACAAATGAATTCTATATGAATTTATATATTTATCACAAAATTCAATCTTTGCCACATATTTGTCTTCATTTCCCAGAAGTTATATCGATAATTAAAGAATTTGCAAATATCGACTATTCGATTGCAAGCTCGCCTCTACTTTGAGCAACAGAAAAGCCGCAGCTTGCGTTTGTGAATTTGTATTGTTTGTTAATTCATTTTGCGGCCAATATATTGGGGGCCAGGCTAGCAACGAAATCAGCTAACCGTAGTTGTAGGCCAACAGAAGTGTCGCAAACAGCCGCATTAGCATAATTGCATCGCACACAGAGTGTGCCGCCTTCGTGTGTGTGTGTGGTGGTGTGTGCGCGATTTGTTTGAAAGCATCAGCAGAAAAGGCGGCAAAAAGAGTAGAAGAGGAGAGCGAAAAGAAAAAGAAGAACGACACCGACAGCGGCGGCAGCACAAAAACAAGAAAAAAAAAATATAAAAAAAATGCAACGGCAAACAATTATTTTCGCAATGCATTGAACGTGAAGCTGCTCCAAAAACACCGACACGACACCCCGAACGCGCATACAGCGAAGAAAACGGCACTTCAGCTTTTTCCATTTCTTTTGCATCGAGCGCGCGACAGGAATAAACTGCAATACAGGTTTGTTTAATGCAAAATGTGCTTAATAATAATACCTTATAAATATGTACGCATTATTTAACGATTGACAGTAAGTGTCATTTCAATGAATTCTCTTTTTTTTTTTTTGGCAATGACTGCCACGCCCCCTTGTCAGTCCCGAAATTATGCAAATTCATGCAGCAGCGTACTGCTGCACGCACACAGGCGCAAATCAGGCAGCTGAGACGTCAACTTCGCTGCCGGCGCAGGCAAAGGCGGAAGTGTTCGGGAAAAAAAAATAATACCAGTTCACAGAGGCAGGCTTTAGCTTTAGCAGCTCCACTTTGCCTGCTGTTCTCTTTTGCTGTCGTTGTCGCCGAAACACTAAGCTTTATAAAATAAACAATTGTAAAATATATTTTAATTTCTATCAATTTTCATTGACCTTTAATCATGGTGCAGTTGTTTTCTGTTGGATATAATAAAAAATAAACATAAATTAATTAAAAAGATTCTTTGTTTTGAGATTAGAGTTTCTGGTATTTTTTTTTTGCCATTTATTCCATCGTTTCAGGTTCTTTTATGGCTTTGATTTTGAAAACAAAGAATGGAATAAAATGTATTTTTTTAAATTTTTTACTTTGAGCCGGAGTTTATATTTTTACTTGTAAAATATATTTATATTTAAAATGTTATCGCCTTTAGCCCATGTTCACTGTAATGAAATTTCCACTGGTTGCTAAGCCGTACTGCTTTTTCTCCCTTCCCATCACGGCATCCTGCTGGCTCCTTTGCACTCATTTATTTAGTAGTAGCGCACACACACACAGACTTCTACATTCGCGTACACACATCTGTTGTTTGATGGTGACTAATGCGGCAGCATGTTCCGTTATCTCATGCGTTTCCCCTTCGCGCGCCCACGCCAAAAAGCTTGTGTTGTAATAATCTGCTTGTGTGCTTGTGTGTGCCTGGGTGCACGCTTGTCTCACGTTTCGTTTGGCGCCATGCGTTCCCCCCAATTTGCAGTTGTTGCAATTTGGTCTAGGCTGTGTTCCGTTCCCAATTCGTTTCCCCCATTCGCCCTTTTCTTGTTGTTGCTTTTACATAGCTGCAGTGTTAATATGTTTGTATGTATATTTGCCTGCCGGCGTTTGTCTGACGTCCACGCGAGTGTGTATGAGAGTGAGACAGAGCAAGAGAGATAGCGAGGCAGCTGCTCTCTCCTGGCCAAAAAAAGGGGTTCGCTCTCGCTTCTCTCCTGCTTCCTTTTCCCCTTCCCCTCTCCTTAGCTGACTCTATTCTTTTTTTTTTTTTTTGCGCCTGCAATTATTTGGCTTTGTGGTGGTTACAACAAAGGAACTGCATTTAAGCGTCACGATCGTCGCAAAAAAAAAGAATAAAAGAAGTGCGAAATGGTTCTGGGAACACGATACAGGGTCCTCATTTGGCCCGTGCAAATAAACACACACACACACACAAACCGAAGACTGGCAGATAGACGAACAGCTGCGGTCAAAATAATAGCAGCAATATAATGATCTGCTTGTTAGAGACATTTTACCATAATAATTTCTTAGGGTTATTCTAAATTTCTGGCTTAACTTTACCTTTAATTAGTCTTTACTTAATTAATTTATTTTTTTCACTGCGGCAATGTTTATGTTGTAAAAATGTTGGCAATGAAGGATCACTACTATTATTTTGATATATACCGTATTTGGTACACCTATGTATGTATGTGTAATTATGTACATTTGGAAAAGAACTTCCCTAGCATTTACTCGCGAAACTGATTCGTAAACAATTTCCGCACTCCGCACCCGTGGGTAATATTGTATGTACTCTTATGTGTGTCTTGTAAGGCAAGCGGAACCTGCACAAAAGCCGTACTTGCTCGTGCAAATAAATGTGAGACACACAGACGATGAGCTCTCCCAGGAGTGATATATCCTTCACCTGGGGACATGAATATTGCAAAAATCTATTTGATATACAAAATACTTGCCAGGATGTTGCAAGAGGTATGTTGACAACAGGCAGTTGATACAGTAAGGACAGGTCGAAGAAGGAAAGGCTTTTGACATATACCTGTGTTTAAATGTTGGGTTTTACGAATAATAATAATATATACAACATTTAACTATATAAATACATATAACAATCAATGCATTAATGTTTGGTATCACTCGAAGCCGATTTCTCAAAGTTTAGTCAAGATTTCTATCAGAAATAAACTGCAAGTTCAATAAATTTGGGGTTTTCAATGACTCATGCTAGAGTTTGCACTTTAATAGATCTTCTAATGGTTAAAAATTGACAGATCGACAAAAAGATAAAGAGATATATATATAAGAAAACAGTTGGAGCAGCGTGAGCAAATTGAGCAACGGTGTGCCCTTCGCTGTTTTAGAAAATACCCTCGATTAAATTTGCAAGGATTACAAGATGTTTGACAAGTCGTTTGTTAGGACCGACAGTTAAGCACCTGAAACCTTAACTCGACATTGAGAAACCCAAGAAAAACCATACAAGAGTTTGTTGCACTTCGGTGGCAAGTGGTATTTTCGAGGTATCACTGTGCGGAATATTTCCAAGGATGCTTGCAGACATCGAAAGCCACACAAACGAAATAAAATAAAATACACAGACAGCAGAAGAGGGGGTCAGAAGGGTATTTGGGGGATGGGAAGGGGGCCCGAGGGATCCGGGTTCAGAAGCAGACAAGAAAGGCAGAAATGGCAATGGCACAAGATGGAGATGAAGAGCATAGAGCGGAGAGCGGACAGAGGACACGACAACGTGCCAGGCCAGCATCCTGTGCAGCGAACGAAGATGGAGATGGGGAACACAACGAAGCAGGAGGTGGGAAGAAAGACCAGAAAACCTGTCATCTGCCGCCGGATGGAAGGAGGAGGAGCTGGAGGAGTACAACCAAGCCAAAAGGAGACGAAGGATGGTAGTGCAAGCATTTTTAGAATTCCCAAAATCAACATAAAAAACCAAGTGAATGAGCGATGGTGGCCAGACAACTAAGAAGAGCAAGGAAGTCGTCTCCTTCCTCTCTTGCTTTTCCACTCTTCTTCTCGATTTTCTACATCCCCCCACCCCCATCCATCCTTGGTGTGCGTGCGTGATCGCAGCCCAGACGCAGCAGCAGCGTCGCCAGCAGAGGCACTCCATGGTACCTACACACGTTTATCGTCAGTTTCCTCTTAGCTTCGTGTTTCCTCGCTGCCTTTGCCTTCCACAGAGGATATCGACATTTTGCAATGTCATAAAAAAGGACAAGGTAGCTGCAGTTTAAAAATGCAGGTTCCCAGGACTCTGCGGCTTGTTCGGCACATTGATTCCCAGTCGGGGCAGACTGTTTCATGCATTTCTATATCTTTTATGTAAATATTTGCTCATGTAACGTTTTACAATTTTAGTATTAACTCCTTTAAAAGGAAACTACTACCATATCCCAGACTTATGCTATTGATATTAAAATAAATACTCTATATGACGTTATACAATGCCTATGTATGAAGTAATTAAATAAGTAAAACTATAACTATTTGAATAACTTCTTTACGTTGCACGAATGCTTCAACACTGCAACCTAGAGATTCCCACAACAAATCCCATGCGTATTGCTACGGTTGTGGTTTAATTTAAATAAATTAAGCTACATTTATTGAACACCTTTAAGATTTATTTAAGTTCTAAAATTTTACCTAGGATATATGCATACTAATATACATCGGTAAAGAATATGTTTCGTAGCTAGACTTTTATATAGATTTCAGCCGTTTTCAGGTGTATTTCTAGGAAAATAACATAAAAAACACTAGAGTTCTTTGTGGGTCTCAGTTGAAATCTATGTTTGGTTTCTTCCTGTTCGTATTGTATATTATTTGTAAATTTTGTTCGCTCTACGCTCGAGGAGATTTGCATAATGCGCTGTTTGAGGGGCCGTAAAATGTGTCCGATGCCGTCTGTTGCCATCGTCCATATTGCTGATGGGTGTTGAGTTCACTGCCGTGCATTGGTGGTGGTTGCTGCGAAATACTCCAAGGACTAACATCCCCTGTGTGTGTGTCCTGTGCCTAGTTTCATTTCATTTTCGTTTCACTTTTTTTGCTCTGTTGCTTCCCACTTTTATTGTTGAACTTTACAGCTGCCGCTCGTATTTATTTTGTTTTTATTTCTCTTACAACTTGCATTTCCCTTTCGCGTCCTCGTCCTCGTCCTCGCTCTAGTCCTTTCTTCATTATTTTTGGCAAGGGTGGTTGGACTTGTATGGAACTTATAGCGCTTTGTATGCGTCTGACTTTGATCCCCTTTCTGGGGGGTGGCATGGCTTGTTCTACGCCTGTCTGGCCACCCCCTCGACTCGACTCAACTCGACTCGACAGAGCGGCATTAGGGAAAGTGTCTTGCAAATAAATAAATAGTCATGTCAGCCATATTATTAATGCCCAGGAAGGAAGGAAGGAAGGTAGCGTAAGGTTCACATGGGTGAATGGTGGGTGCAGAGCGGGCGGCGCTAATCATCCCTCTGGGGGTGTGGCAAAAGGAAAGAGGAACGCATCTTACCCCAAAATTTAAACATCAAATACAGTGCAGCCTCGAAGGATCGTTTAGTGATTGGTAATAGTGGATCGCCGTGAATTTTTATATATATTTAAATACATACATCATACATAGCTATGTCCCAGAATTCAGGACTAATTTCTCTAAAAAAAACATATTCCTTTTAATAGGATTCGAACTCAACTGATAAATGTATTTTCAATAAACATTTTGTGGAATTAAAAACTGAATTAATTCTCAAAAGCAAGGGTAATCACCTCGGCCGAGCAATCTAAATAGAGAGGCTAGTGGAGAGCGTTCACTGTACACAATATATATATGTATATATATAGGTATGTTCATCTACGCATTGCTGTCTGTTCGCGTTTGGGGTCAACAAACTTTTGGGCCAGCCCCCAGCATCACACGTACTGTGCACATGTATTGGTGAGTGCGAAAAGTGAACGATTTTCCAGAGCAGAGCTCAACCCCCCCTCACGTTTTTGAGAACCGGCGGACACTAGCACGTTCTACGCATTTTTGTGCATTGACCCCAGACAGACGGATGCCCTCTCCTCCCCTTCCTTTTCACATACAAACATTTTCCTCCCCTACATCACCTACACACACACATACACACACGGGTGCACCCTCACGCACATCTGTTTGTATAAGTACAATGGCAACCCTCGCTGATTTGATTTTCATATGTTGAATGGGAATTGAGGGTGGCTATAGCTGCAATGGATGGATTTAAGTCCCTGGATTTCCCCCCGTTCGTTCGTTCGCTTGTTCGTTCCTACACCTTTATAGGCAGTTTTATGAATTTTTGTATAATATTTTTTTTACGATTTTATATATTAAAATATGTATTTTGCAGTGGGGGCGCGCCAGTGCGTGCACAGTAAAAAATAATAATAAAACTGTAACAAAAAGCTCATATTTGTGACATTTATTGATATGAATATGAGATATGAATAATATTTGTTTTATAAGATTAGATATGGTGAATAATAAAAAGCATCCATTCATTTGCATTTTAATGTTATATCATATATCATATCATATTAGTACCTATGTATTATTATTATTATGAAAATGGAAGCTCTTTAGGTATAAGACCAATTTTAAATGAATATAGTTGTTATTTCTATTTGCTGTGTAGGCCTCGGCATCTTCGATTACAGGTTTATGTCGCCATAAAGTCAAGAATTACCTTTAATTGCAGGCTCTATATAGAGAGGGCTGTCTCCCCCCTCAAGCTTTTGTTTTAGTGTTATCTTACCTTTGGGGGGTTGGGGCGTGGAATATAAAATTGTTTTATTACATTCCCCATCCTACGTGATTATTTTGGGTGTGGTTCTTGTATACAGAGATTCAATGATTCCAGTTCCCGTCCTCGTCCCGTCATTCCTTCCTCTGTCTTTGTTTTTCGCTTTTCAGTCTGTCCGTGAAATTTCCCAAACAACATTATTAAAGGTCATTTACTTTTGTTAACCGTAAGGGGTAGTTTTCTCTTTAGTTTCAGGTTCCTTTCAGGTTTGGCTTTGGCTTCGGATTCCTTGTCCTGTGTCCTGTCGTCCTCATGAATATGCGAAAATTTAACGCATGCAAATGGGAATTTGTCCCAAGAAAACTGTCTTGTAAATGAATCTTTATGGGTCTTGTAAAGAGGGTTGTAAATGGCAGAGGGGCGAGGGTTTGTCCACGGGTTCCGTATTCGTGGGAATTTTGTCAAAACTTTTGTTTCGGAATGATGGCTTGGGATGGGTTTCAACGGGGTCTGTTTCCGTTTTGCTTGAACAGGTTGGTCTTTGTTATTAAGTTAAATTCCATTATCATAATAGGTCGGCAGGGATCTCTTTAGTTTTTAGTAGAGTCTGAACCATTTTTGGTAAGGCAGCTATCTGAGCAACAATCTTTTAAGAGAATCTCATCTTCTTTAAGCTACATTTGCGAGATTTTCTTGGAATATAAACCTCAGCATGTGTTTTAAATTTATTTATGTGTTTCTGGTTTGTTGGCTGCTCTGTAGTGTGAAGTACACTGTGTGAATGCCCATAAAAGACCTTGTATTAATAGAGGTATTAAAGATGAACATATGCTTTATTGTTATGTTCAACCTTTAATCAGTATTTAATCACTACTTAATAATGCTATTGATAATTATTTATTGTGGTTAGAAGAGTTGTTTATACAGTCTGTTTCGATTCCAATTGTTTTCAATTTAATAACAACTGAGACTTAGCCTGTTTATACTGTTCAGATCTTTCGGGATCTTGAGCTATCTTTTTGTTTTTTTCTCATCTTCAGTTCAAGGCAGCCTTTGGTTCTGAAGTCTTCTGGAAACTTGGCACCTCTTCTTACTCCCCCAAATGCCCTCCGTATATTCGCTCTTCGCCGCTAAAAGTTCACACGCTGCTTGCTTTTGGAGTCTTTGGAGCTGCCTTTGACTTTGTTTGGGTTGTGTGGGGTATAGGAACTGTGTGTGTGTATACATATACATATGTTCACAGACCAGACGACAAGACAGCTGTTAAAGCAAATTAATCTACCAACAATAACAACAGCGAGTCAGAAGAAACAGAGCGGGCGAAGAAGAACAACACGAAGAAACAACAACAGTCACAGACCGACGGTTTGAATCCATATTGAAACATTGTATGTAGAAATTTTCAGACTATAGTTCAGCTGAAACTGAAATTGCTGATAAAACAAAGCAAAAAAATGCCTTTGGAGGTGGGACAACATGGATTTGACAAATGGGGAATGAGGGGGCAAAGCACAGCCAGTTGCACACATGTACAGTGAATCGTTCAAGAGAAAGAACTGTTTTTGAGAAGATTTACAGTTCTTACAGTCTACTTAATGGACTGTAAATGTAGCCTTAATATTTATTAGGAACCCATGTTAGCGATACCAAACCTAATGATTATTGCAGGCCGAAATCAGCTGCTTGAACCAGTTGAGAATTATTGCAATTGAACTTTGCATATTGATTATTAGTATATAATTGTTATTTGCAATTCCGGGTTCGGATTGACCACTGTAGCCTGCTATCAATTCCTCTGTGGTTTTTATTGTTGCTTCCGCTTGTTGTTGTTTAGAAATAGAAATGATTTCACAATGTACTTTGGCGTCGCGCTTAGAGCTTCGGTTGACCGTTCCGTTCAGCTAAGCTCCCGGGTCTCCTCCTCTGTTGCCCCTCTGCAACGAAGAGAATAAATAAAACAAAATGGGAAATAAAAATAAAATAAAAATAAGGAATAACACAACGAAGAACAGAAAAAAACACGTTTTTTCAGACTCGGATTTTTTTTGTTTGGGTTTTTTTTTCTCTCTTTTTGCTGATTTCTTATTAGATATTCTTGCCGCCTGGCCGGCCTGCTCTGCTCCCATCTGTCCGTCTCCCTCGCCCGCTCTCCCCTCGCTGGTCCGATCCAAAAGACACTTATTATTTATTCTTTCGCTGGCCCGCAACTCGTGGCTTTTGGTTTATGGTGATTCAGCTCAAAACGAGAAGTGAATGTGCCCCCGCTCCCCAACACTCCGCGTCCCAAACAGCGGCTGAGCAGTAGGCGTCGGCAGCAAATCCAGCAAACACTGGGAACAAAATTTGGGCTTATATTTAATCCAGGTAGTTGAGTTAATAACAAATAATAAGTAAGTAAAACCGATATTACTTTATTAAAGGATTGCGAGGCATTACAGTGGAGTGAGTTGCTTATGCTTGTGCTTTACAGCACAAGTGCTTAATAAAATAATTAACAGCACTTTGTGTGATTTTCTAGTGAGCCTCATTGTGTGTTCCGCTTTAAATTATTATTTTCCTTCAGATAAATTACAGGAGCGTAGACAACAGACTCCTAATAAGATATATTTATCTCTTATTTATCGTTTTCCTTAAGATAACTATAGGAACTTTAATTAGGTAGGGGAGGACTGTCAATATGTAACTATATAATTATTTTTCCATCAGATAAATTACAGGTGCGTAGACAACAGACTCTAATACGACAAGTTTATCTGGTATTTATTGTTTTCCTTAAGATAACTATCAGGAACTTAAATAAAGTCAGGAAATACTGTTTATGTGTAACTTCCTGAGATACAAAAAGAAGAACAACTCGAGTTCAACTCTCTAGTTGTACTGCTTTGTTTGGTTACAAAATGAAAAAACGAACCATTAATTAAAATCTGAATAGTATAAGTTTATCTAGCGGAAAATTCTCATTTCAACTTAAATTTAACCTTTTCCGTTCGTATTTTAAGTTTAATTTAAACCTAATACTATTCAAATGATTCTATCTTTAAATCCAGTAATTTTTAACAGCGCTCGAAACTTTATTTCCCCAAGTGTATATAAGTTTGCATTTTGTGTTTGTGTTCCTTGGTTGTAAAATGTCAGTGTTAAATAATATTGTGCTTATTAAACCAGAAAAACGTAAGCAAATTTACCGTTGCAAGCCGTGAGTAACCGATAGATGTTTAGAAAGAGAGAGGGTTAGAGAAACAGACTGGGAGGCAGGAAGGAGGACCGGGCTTGAAGGAAACTCTGTGCGTGTGAGCAGGAGAGTATCAGTGATTGACTGATTGATGGTCAAAGCACCAGCAAAAGCAACAACAAACTGTGTGTGAGAGCGAGCGAGCTCGAAGATTTGTGGCTGCCTTCTACCTCTTTTCCTTCTGCTGCTGCTGCTTCTTCTTACTTAATGAAGGTCAATGTTCGTACGCCAACGCCGCAGTCGACGTTCTTCTCTGCTTCTTCTTCGTCATCTGCTGCCGCCTTTTGTGGATGTTGTTGTCGATGATTGGTCACTATTGTCGTTGTTGTTGTTGTTATTGTCCATATCTGATTACACTCGTAAAAAAATGAATACATAAGATTGTGGCTTTGGCCGATAATTTTTAATGAACTTAAGTGCAAAGCATTGAGGTGTACCCGCTTCCTCTTCACTACATCAAACTCTTGTGGATTTTAAATGATTCAAGACAATGAAATTAGTTAGTCACTTCATTGAGGGAAATGAACCTAAGTTTCCTTGTTCATTCAGTTGTTCACTTCCTCCCTAGTTACCTTGTTCATTTAATTGTTCATTCATTCATTCCTCTATTTACTGTGTTTAGTTGTTCACTTGTTCATTCATTTATTCGTTTGTTCACTCAGTTTGTCCGTTGACACTTATCAATTTCTTCTTTAAGTTGTTAAATCGTATAGTAAGACTCAGTTAAACACTTGTTCTTTCAGTTATTTGGTTGCTTATCGCGATGTTTACTTACTCATTAATTTTACCTTATTTAATTCGTTGTTTGGTTGTTCAATTCTACAGCTTCGATAGACAAAGATTAAATTTTCTGAATTATATTTGTCAAAACATTTCACATACCTCACTTTTTTTCACGAAAAAAGTAACAGGAAATTATAGATGTGCAGAGAAGAGAACTTCGAGTATGGTTGCATCGCGTTTCTTTTGTTTATATTTGTTTCTGTCTCGGCTGCTCATCCCCCCTTCTTCCCTCTTTGCCTTTTAGAGTTCATTAAAGTACAACAAAAAGAAAAACTCTAAACTGGAAATGGGTTCATAAAGCTGTTTAATGATATTTGATGTTTCTGCAGGCGTGGCTCTCTGTTTGAGTACCCTTCCTGCCCTGCCCTCCGTCACCTCCAGCACAGTCGTCTGTCCATATAATTATGGAATAATTTAATTGTTTCAATTTTAGGCAACTAATGTTTCTGGGGCTTGGCCCCATCGGTAATCTGGCGGAACCTTTGACCGATTTAACCCTAACCCTGCGAATGCCCAGAGTAATGCCCTCCCGAGAATTGTCGTCTCCGTCACAAGTTCTTTGGGGAAATTAGTGGGGTAAAACCCACTCGAATCGACAGAGGAAACGTTCCTCAAAGCCCCTGGGAGAAAGACACAGAGGTCGAGCTCGGTTCACAGAACTTCCCACATCTGATTAAAGAAATAATCAAGTGGGGTGTGCGAAATGAGAAGGCAAGAAATGTAGGGGAAAATCTTTTAAAAGCAAGCAAACCTCTCTAGACCGACCCAAAAGTGCCATTTCCGTTGAACCAACAGAGAAATACATACAGTTAAACCTTTAAAGCTTAGAATAATGTGTATTTGTTAGACGATTTAATTGTTGCGGAAGATTTTTGAATTTTTTCAGAATATTTATAGGATTAAATAAGCTTAAAAACTGCAGCTCTCAAATGAACTGAACTAGTATTAAGATTGAGGTAAAAAGTATTTAGGTTTTGTTAGAATTGTTTTAAAATATACACAATTATTAATAGTGTTAAGAATAAAACTTAAAATAAGTATATTTTAAAGCAGCGAAGGGCACGCCGTGGATCAATTTGCTCACGTTATTTGCTCGTGCCCTCCGCTGTTTTAAATATAAATATGTTGTAAAACTGAGAAACTTTCGTGGTGTAAAAACAAACTGTCTACAAAAAAAACCACATAGTTTGACATGTTCCATTTTATAAACGACAATTTTAAAGTTTTCTTAAACGTCTTCCAAAATAAGAAGCCATTGGTTGTTTAGTATCTTTGTATGGTTCCTCGTTAGCCATCCCTGACTGTACCACTATAATAATTTGCCGCATCTAATATCGCAATTTGGTGTGGCGCGAGAAGGAGTTCGACGGTCGGCCCAAAAGCACGCGGTTCGTTGGCTTTAAGAGTGTATCACACTGGCAATTATGAACGTTGACCTTCTGCCAAAAAAAAAGTTTCCACTGCCCGAAAAAGGTGAAAGAACAGAGACCAAGCGACGAAGACCGACCCCAAAATGAAGGTAACAAAGCCATTAGAGAGACAGCAGAGGTTGTGGCGGGGTAAATGGGGGCCAGAGCCAACAGCCAAGAACCAAGGCAAATAATCAAGAAGAAAATGCGCCAAAAGAACAAAAAGTTTCGAAAAGCAAATAAACAAGAGCTGCTAAAAGGAGAGACAGATAATAATAAAGAAGGGGCGCTCGCTGCCGTCGAGTGCAAAACAAAGCAAATTTTTGGCCAACAAAAATGACTCTACGCCGGAGTCGGAGTCACGGGGTCTAAAGCCACCACACACATATATATATATACACACACCTCTGTGGCTCTATAGTTCTGTATCTGCAGTTGTATCTGTATCTGTGCTGTGTACTATAACCTGGCGCTGACTTTGGCTCTTTTTGAAAGTTGAAATGCTTGCCTAGGTAGAGCCAATAAACGAGTTTGAAACAAAAGAACAGAAACAGACGCTTAGCTAACCTATCTCTACCTCCCCAGTCATCATCCCCCTACACACTGCCTGCCTGCCTCCCTCCTCAGCGGCCCTCAACTCCCCCAATATCGCGCGTGTGAAGATCGCGAACTGTGGAACGAAATGGTAACTGGAACGCGAGCTCTGTGGCATTGAACCGAACCGAATCGAACAGAAGAAAAACCAGAAAAAGCAGGCAAGAGCTTCGGAGGAGTGATTACCCCCACAGGTCAATCATTTCCACAGACGAAGATATCAAGTCCAATTTGCTGAAATCACCAAGAATTTCACTCAGTGAAGGATTATCCTATTACAGCTTATAGCTTTTATGTTCGTTTTATTTGTGGTTTAAAGTAAAATACAAAACAAAACGGAATAGTGATTACCCCCACAGGTCAATCATTTTCCACTTTGCTGAAATCAACCAGAATTTCACTCAGTGAAGGATTATCATATTATAGCTTTGATTTTATAACTATGTTCGTTTTATTTTTACGTTTTATACAAACTGAAATACAAAACACAACTATGAGGCATCTGAAAACTGTTCAGGATATTTTGGTGACAAAGCCAGACTCTGGCGCCTCATCCCACCAATTTACCAGCACCCGTCATTAAACCACTCGTGCTGAGAAATTTTCCAAAAAAGTGACAGCTAAAGCCGGTCATAATTAACAGCGTTCATCAATTACATCAGACCACCACAAACCACCTCAGCACACCGCAATGACAAAGCTCTTAAATGCGGCCCCCAATCACCCAACCACCCAACTCCCACTACAACCTCTAACATCCCATTGGGCATCCCCCGCAGGGAAGCTCCTTTTTTGTGTGTAGTGCATAATTAACGTAAAGTGTTTCGCATGGCAAACAAAAAGAGAAAAAAAGAGGGAGAGATCGAGAGGACATGTTAGAAATAATGCGTGTACTTAAGGGCTTTTATACCCTAGTAAATGGCTCCATTATCTGGCCAACAATTTTGGTGGTGGTCTGTTAAAGAAAGCAATTGGAGTCTGAAATCGATTATAATTACTTTATCTTGAAAAAACGTATATTATTAAAACAATTAGGGGGAGATTGCACCCAATATTAAAGAAATATTCAACTTCATTTAAGATATTTACAATAAATATTCATATTTTAGGTTAAGGAAGATAAATCAATGCGAAGTAGAATTTGTCGAATGGATAAACACTTAACAATAGCCCCTTAGGTTAAAATAAACCTTAACCGGGTCAAAGGTAATGTTTATTATCCTGAAAATATGTTATTTTATAATTTAATAATTGATTACATTGAGCGGATAGTTTAAAGAAGAATTCAAAGTTACATTACATTAGTTACAAGTTCGAATATTATTTTATACACACAACCTAGATATAAACTTTATTTAGAAAGATGGTAACTAAACCCAATGGCTTCCCTACCTTAAATATTTTCAGATACCAATTTACTTGACAAATGGTCCAAATCTTACGACTGATATTTGAAAGATAAGGGGTAAGTAAGATCCCAATGTTAAAAAGGGTATTCAAAGTTTCGTTAAACTCTGCTATCCATGTCCCTTTTTTTTTTTTTTTGTTGTGCACATCCGCATAGACAATAAATCTATCTTGAGACCGCTTTGGCATCTCTCCTCTCGGTCGTGTGTCCTTCGTACTAGAAACCCAATACCTGCCAGCATGTGAAGAGGAGCAGCTCGGGATAAACTGAAGTGCGGATGTGGAGGCGGAATGAGCGATGGTAGAGGGTATGGGAAGAGGTACGGGTCGGACGTTGGGCTTATTCATCATATCTCACGTACGCGCCTGATGTCTGGAGTAGCTCTTCTTTTTTACTTTCCTGATTTATATGCCATGCGGGCGGACGGGCGCCCGTCAGAGGAAAAGAAAGAGAGAGAGGCGGACGAAGAGGTAGGACCCGGACCCCACATACCGAATGCGAAACATGTGCTAATGCTGTTATTATTATTCTTATTCGCTGCTGTAATTCCACTTCCGCGCCGGGCCAATAGTAAAGAGCACTCTCGCAACAGGACATTTATCCAGAGATTTCTTGATGGCATCACTGATTTTATTTCACTTTTTGGTTATACATATATTAATATGACTTTTCTGTTGCCGTGCGAGCAACAAGTTATTCTCTTTTTTTGTTGTTTTGTGTCTATTCATGGTCCGCAGGTCGCCGGTTAGTTGGTTTATTGACATCAAAGTTCTGCCGGCGTCGACGGTAACGTCAGCGTCAGCGTTAGCGTTAGAGCTACACACTTTTTCAAGTTCGTGAATTTTTTAGCCGTTCGTTGACTTTTGCCGTTGTTGTTTTTCCATGTCTGTTAACGTTTTCTATATATTTATTGTGTCCAAACTAATGTCACTTTAAGGCTGTCTGTGTATTTAACTCTCTATCTACCATTTATATCAAGGCTGTGCGTTGTTCGCATTAAGAATCATGAAGTTAATCGGTCCTAACCATGATCTTGAAAGCTTTACTTTCTATAATATAAATAAAGTTGCAAAAAGTAAATCCAAAAACCTATAAAGTATATATTAAGTATATATCACTAGGCGATTCGATTTAGTCATGTTCATTTGTCGTATTGTATTGGGTAAAAAGAATAATTGTAAGTAATACAATTTAATGCAATACTATACAGTTTTTAAATAAATATAATAGATATTACACAAAATTTCAACCTAAAATGTGTCTCTACTTCGCTCGCTCACCTCCAGATGGTTAATACAATCTATAACCTTGGTTTCAAACTATTTCGATTCAAAAATTTGGAAAGTTCTTTCGGGATAGTCCTCAACCTGAACTCTTCAAATTTTGTCACTCGGATCTCTCAGGCGTCCATCGACCATATAGCATTTCGTTCTCGTTTCAGTTTCGTCATTTGCTTCTACTTAACAGTCTGTGACCCTTCGCCACAATATTTTCGCAACATTTTAACCAAACCTCCATAGTTTTCCAAGAATCAAAACCGAAAACATGGGAAGACTGGGGAAGAGCACCAAAAAAAGCTGAGCTGTAGTTCGGATTTCAACGAGCTGATTGAAATTTCCTGCTCGTGGATGAGGGGGCGTCTTCTTCGCTTATTAGTTTAATGCGAATTATGAGGTCAGTGCTGAAACAAAAAAAGAAAAGAAAAGAACAAAAAAACTTAAACACTCACAGCGGGAAGACACCTAAGAAGAAGACTCGTACAAAGTAATTACAAAGAAGGGACGAAGACGGCAGAAGAGAGTTCAATAAAGTGCCCTCATTAGCTTTAATGTAAGGGGATATGGTGGGCGTTGAAAACTGAGAACGATCGGCCTCGAACCTTCAATAGGGGATCCAAATGGATCCCCCAAGCACATGCGGGCACATGTGTCTCCAGTTACGGACTTCCATTCCACCAATATCAAGAAAGTGTAAATAAAATAAACAAATTTTAGTCATTAACATTGTTTGCTTATTGTTCTTAGTCCTAAACTTTGAATGAGCAATTTGAGTTACATAATAGTTACTATTATAGTCTCACACTAATTTCTCATATTGTTAATGGCTTTTATGGACTGAAAATTTATCGGTTAAGATTATGTTAATGTGTTTAACTTGAAGTTTTATTTTACCAAGGAAAAATCTTACTAGGCTTGTTCCATTCAGATTTTAAAATCCAAGAACGTTGACTGAAATCTCTTTACGTGTTTGCAAGCGCTCTTTTTTGAGACAGTTTGCAAACATTAATCGAGACTTCCAGTCAACGTCTTGGGTATCTGGGCTACGAAAACAGCAACAGCAACAGCTTACGACAGAATTAGTTTAATTTGTTCTTTAGAATTCTCCGTTTCTTTCTTGCTTAAGAGGGCTTGATTACAACATTCTCAAATTGCCGTGTTCCGGAACTAAGAGGTGTAACTAACGGTTCATAAAGCTAACGCGCGGATCCATTAATGACATAAGCACTGACAAGTGTGACCAGAGATGAGTATTTCCTGCTTTCAATTAAGACTCGACCACTCTCTTTCCTTCGTCACCTGGTCTCGAAATGAGAGAGAGAGAGAATACGAGAGCGGGAAAGAGAGGGAGCGACAGCTGCACAGCTCCTGCTAATTTCCGGTTTCAAGTGTCACATTTTTTTTCCAGCCCAAAATTATTGAAAGAGCCATAACAAATATGTGATCGCTGGCCGTATTTTATGGTTTATGGGTTGGGCTTCCCCCTACCCTCTTCCCTTTCGATCAAGGGAAACATCTGGCGGCGGCGGCCGTGTTGTAGTTGTTGTGTGCGACAGCTGCTAAAAAGGGATCGCTCGTTCCATTCGTTGTTCCTCATGCTCTTCTGGCACATTGAAATTAGCTGCGTTGGGGTGATTATTATTGAAACGCGCTCGATTGAATTGTCTGTCAATACGGCAATAAAATAGTTGAGGCTGCTGAGAGACCTTACCCCCTTACCTTGCTGTTTAAATTTCAATTTTAAAACGAAACCCAATTCAAGATGTCTTTTTATCTTGTTATCAATGAATGTATAGAATTTGTACTTGCTTTATTTATATAAGACCTCAACTATGTATTAACAATAGGAATAGTGTCAATAAGTCAGGGCCACATGTTTATAAGCAAATGTGAAAAACTCACTATATAACTGTTTTAAAAATAAACATTTGCTCATATTTATGTATGCGTTTTGCATTTTTATGATTTTTTTTGTCATTTGTTTTTTATTTGTAAGTAATTTACAATTGTCATATTCTGTCATGGAATTTTACTACCAAGTCAAAGGTTTTTATGTACCATATGCACAATATGCATGATTGTTGAATGAAAGCCTCTAAAAAGGCCGTTAAGTTCTCTTCATGTTAATTTATTTAAAAAATGTATACAAAGTTCTCACTACTCGACTGCATTTTTATGTTTTTTCTTAGTTGCCGTCTTGTGTGGCAGATGTATTCCAGTTGGTGAAGTTCGACTGTAGCGAAAATATTTCAACGCTTGGCGTAATTGTTTTTTTTTTTCTTCATCTTTTTTTTGTCTTTGCCATTGGTTGGCTCTTTTTGCTCGTTTTGTTTTTTTCCTTTTGCTGTCTTGTGTCGTATTTTCTGGATTTTTTTTTTGCGGCCGTATCTTTTTTGCTACTTTAAGCACGTCGTTCGTCAGAGGAGTAAAGTCGAAGGTTCATGAACCGCCGGCAAGGACAAAAGATGTGGCTACGGCGGGACAGAGAATATGGCTACATGGACATATCGATCACATGGGGAGGAGGCATACTAAATTTCTGTCTGTGTTGCCGTATTCCACAATCCCACTTGTTTCCCTGCCTCAGCAAGCAGCATCCCAGAAAGCCACTTGAACCCGTCAATTCTTGGAATTTTGGCGGGTATAATATCAGAAGGGAACAGAAGTATAGAGCGCCACTTTTGGATACCTGCTAATCCAATTAATTGGATGCGATATGGGGTACCACAATGATAAACATTTTAAGAAGTATCTTTAGAGCAGCGAAGGGCACGCAGTGGCTCAATTTGCTCACGATGCTCAAACCGTTATCTTTTTTCAGAGGCAGCTGGTCGAGCTGCTGCTCAAACCATTAGATCTCGTGCCCTCCGCTGCTTTAGAGCTTGAAATCACGTGCTTTGGTATTTTTCTTATTTTGTATCATTTCTATAAATCTATTAGATGTATGCAACTACACTCATAAAATTGTTTACTTGAAATCGCCCTAAAAAATCCACTTTTCGCCCGTAGA
>JAEIIH010035588.1:0-15677 GCA_018904745.1 Drosophila orosa
TACATGGTTTTCACATAATTATCAATATAATCAATCCAATTATCTCTACTATAAGTGAAAAACTAACATTAATTGATCCTCATTTCATGTTGTGATTTATTTATTTATATTTACTACCTGAAATATGATTGGTTAATTTAATTGATGATATATTATACCGATATTTATTACTCGATAAGTCGTAAAGTTAGCCCCTAGGGTCAAACAAGTCAAAAAAATGGTGCTAAACTTAATTTTAATTTCTTTCCGTGCACCGCAACAATGGATGGAGGCGGAGTTGTTGCTGTTGCTTTTGCTGGTAATGTTGCTGAAGTTGGTGAAGTCTCTGCTGAAGTTGCGTTGGCGGCGTCTGGCGCTCAATTTGCATGCCAACAGCAGCAGCAGCAGCAGCAGCAGCAGCGAAGCGAGGAGCGCTGTAGCAACGCGGTGGGGGGCGAAACAATTTGTTATTTGCCTTTTGCGGCTCGCGTTCTACGCCATTTCAATTTTCGCAGTTGGGCTGGCAGGTGGGGGAAATGGGGGGAGCAGAGGATGGGTGCTGCTCTGGGTCTGGGTCTGGGCTCTAACCCAGTGACCAAATGAACCACATTCTGGCCCTGCAACTGGGAAACCAGCGACATAGATGTGTCTGCTTTGCGGCTGCTTAGATATTCTGAACGTGGCCTGCAGTTAAAGAAATTCGCGCGCGCATCTAAATAGATTCGGAATGCTCGACGCATGGCCAATCCACTGCCGGAGATCCAAGAAAGTTTCTTCTTTGGCTTTCCAAAAAAGAGAAGATTTGCTAATTTGTAGTTTTTGGCCAAGGGAATTTACGAGCAGTGTGCCAGGCCAGCGCTTGACAGTTTGGAAAGTGCTGCAAAGGGCCAAGACCCCAAAATGACAAAGTGACAAGTCGCACAAGCATTTTCGCACAAAACGCATCTCAATGTCGCTTTAATTAGGCAAAAAGATACGAGTAGAAATGCGGAAAATACACGAAACAAACAAATCACAGAGACGGGGGAGACACACAGGGCCGCCTCAATCGATAAGGCAGTCTAACCTTTGCTGTCGACTTGTCGTGCAGGCGGCCATGTAACGACTAAAGGTCAAAGTGTAATGAGGCAGACTACACTCACATGTGAACTCTTTTTCTTTACCCTTCTGCCGCGGGCAAAATGTTAACTGTTATTGGCGACCGGTTATTAAGTTGGCTTGTTGGCTTTAGCCAAGTTAGGCATGCCATAGGTGGATTTATTTTAGGAAGACCCAATCATTTTTAATATCTCTGCCTTGCGTGACAAAACAAAGATCTGAAACTTAATATCCAATAAAGCACACAATATTTGCATTTTATGAAAACCACTGAGTAATTTGAGCTGATGCAGTGGTGATTAACTTAAAGTCCAACCTAATACTACTTAATATTGATCAATATTTGCACTATTAATATTACGAATATTGATTGAGATGGACTTCAAATCATTAATCTGTAATTTAAGCTTGGCAATACCTTACCTTATTTACTTTTCGTAATACAAACATTCCCCTTCAAAAAACCTTCATCAAAAACATTGCTAATTTTGTAATATAAACAATATTTTTTCACTCGTATGTCGTAACACTATTCGCACTATTCAAAAGTAGGATAATTTTGGTTTAAGCCAAACATCATCATCATCAACATCTCCATCAACTTCAACCATGTCAAACAATCACCAAAAAAAAAAGGCTAATCTTATGCAAAATGTGAAGGTTAAAGCCAACAAGAAGCGATGCCAATTTTTGGCTTATTTGCCGTTTTAACTAATTTTTAATTTACGTATTTCTATCAATAGCTTTAATTTACATCATTTTTTTCTGTTGATCTGTATTTTTACGTTATTTTCCGAAACCAAGCAAACACGTTTCAAGACTGAAGAAGCGAATGGAAACTAGTTTCAGTACAATCCGCATTTGGCCTAACCCCTGGCCATTTATTACAGCCAGTTTGAATTTGTTTGAACAAGTATATGTAGATCCATAGATTTTGAACTGCTTTTAAATATTTATGAAACAGATTTTATAGTCAATTTGGCTTAGCCCATTCAACATTTTGAGACTTGTTTAATGGCTAAATCAAATGATTTGTGAGCAGATGGATGTGTTTAAATGAATTTTATATGAAGAGTGATTTTGTGTGGAGAGTATCAATTAATTAAGTAATTATTTAAAAGCAAAGCGAATGCTATAATATTTAATATTGTTGTGACTACAAAAACATTGACCCTTTGCTCTCCCAAAGGATCTCCTTGTTGAGCTTTCTCTCGATTGTATCTAAATTTATCCCGTAACTGATTTCTTCGCATTACTCACACTCATTGCATCCGTCATCCTATGACAAGCTGTCATAAAAACCACAACAACAAATGTCGTTATTTAATTTTATATAATTTAACACAGCAGGCGGCATCAGCTTCAATAATAACAACGAAACCTCATTAAATGCTGTAAAATATTTCGATGAATTTTCGCTTTTTTCTCAGTTAAAGCGTCTCGGTATTTTCGTTGTCAGCCAAAGTCATAAATTTGTTGCTCATTAAATTGCTGTTTAATGTTATTTAGCACGCGACCACTCACGTAATCGAAAATGACAAAAAAAAAAAAGATGAAGAAAAAATTGTTACAACAAAAGCGTAAACTACAACTAACTTAAGTTACAGTTTAACGAACTGTGACGGGACAAGCTTGAGGAAAAGGCTGTTGAAAATCTCCACAACTTGGCTCCACATACTATATGTAACACATATAGACATTGAGGAGCATTTCAAATTTGTGCAGTAGCGCGTCAGCGAGGGCCTGAACCTTAATTAAGATATTCGCTTTTCACTACCGCCGCCGCCGATGTAATTAAAAACTGTTCACTTCAGTTCCTACATCATTTTTGGATGATTTCTTAATTAAATTATGTAAGCTGAGTATGGGAAAGTCAAGGGAAATGTCAATTGAGCGGCGAAGACGGGCAGAGAGATTACCCCGTGACCCAAATTGAAAAATTAATTAAAGTGAACGCCTTATAGTGGGCTCCGGCTCCCTCCTTTATTTTCTTCTCCATTTCTGGCCAATAGTCGTCCACACCCACCCACATTTCACTAACTAACCGACTAACAATTGGTCAGGTTTTCCCCCATTCCGTTTTTGGGCCTGGTCGGTCGATCGATCGACTTGGGTTGGTCCCTGACCGCAAACGTGAAGCGATCCCCGGACCGCGATCCGCCATCCGCAATCCGCAATCCGCGATCCTAGCCAGAACCCAAGCCAACGTTTGCCCCAACAGTTATAATAATATTAAGCATACGCCACCTACAACAGCGGAGAAAAATTGCAACTTCAATCTGCCCGGGCCCTGGGTCAACTCCTCTTTGCTGTTGCAGCAAAAGCCAAAAACAACAAAGCCCAAATAAAAATAAATAATAACAATATTTTTCAAATAACAAAAGAAATCAACAGGAGAAAAAGAAGCGCCCAGAGCATATAACCATACAGCTTTTCTGTTTAAGGTTACAGAGAGAACAATAATACATATTTTAAGGGGTTTTTATTAGATTTCAAGTCATTGGGGATTACTTTGTAGTACTTTTATTTATACTTAATAATGTTAATAATATGTTTATTTTATTTAATATATTTTTCGCTTAAAAGTAGCAAAGTTTCTTGGTTATAGACGTATTCCCTCAGTGTAAACTAACCGAAAAACCAAACCCATTTTAACCGTTAAGCACATTTGACTAAATCTGCTACACATGGGCGGCATCCGCGTTGCGGGGGATCCCAGCGATCCAGTGGCAGTGCAGGGGGGGTTGGAAAGTGGGTGGGCAATTCCAATGGTAAGCGATTGCTGCAGGAAATGTGCAGAGGTACATCGGAATGAACTGGAATCGTTCCCCACCCAATTTCCCCCTGTTGTCTGCTGTGTTTTTTTTTTTTTTCGGCGATAGCAGATCGCGGTACTAACAACAATAGATAACGAGAATGAGGCGGATCGTTTGGATATAGAGAAGAGTCGCTTAATAAATACTCTTGGTTAGTAAATAATGAAATAGAGTAATTGAGCAATCATTAAATTATTAACACTATCTTTTAGGACTTAAAAATGACAACATTTCCATAGAACTTCCTGGTAATTTGTGCTTAATAAAAAGTTGTGACTCAAATTTAAATGATTTATGCTTTATTTTTTGTATAAATATTCAAAAAAGATATACATTAAGTGCCAGCAATTGGAACACCTAGTTAGCCTTCGATCGTATGGCAAATATTTGCCAGTCGTCTGACGTTTGACATTTGTGCGATGCAAAGCAATCACATCTCCTTTTTTGGAGGTAAGGGTATGCCAAAAGGTAGCCACTTGTTGCAGCAGGAAGCTGAGCTGAGCCGGCCCACATGCAGCACACACAATCGCACACACGCTCACAGTCGAGTGAAAACAGTTAAGACAACAGCAACAACTGCAAAACTGCGAACTGCCAACAGGCAACAGGAAGACCTTAAACTTGGCCTCAAACGTCAGCGCGGCGGCAACATCGTGAAGCCAGGCAACAACCAACTACTGCAGCAACAACAACTGCAGCAACTGCAACAACTGCAACAACAACAACAACGACCACTGCAAACACACAATTCAATTTTATTTCATTTACTTTGTTGTTGGTTACTGGCTTTACTGGCAGTGGTGCGGTTGCCGTTCGCCAGAGCCTGGCTCACGGGGCTTTTGGCCCAGCCTCGTGGATTTGCTATTGCCATTTCTGTGTGTGGGCCGCGGAAAAGCCCCCAACTCTGCCGGCTCGTTTGGATAGCTTGAATCGTTCGGATCGCTCCGCTCCTCGAGCGCCAGCAGCAGCAGCTCATGAATGGGAAGTCGTCGCAGCTTCTAACTCATTTTCCTGCCTCCAGTGGCTGGGGCTAGTTTTTTCCTTTATTTTTTTTTTGTTTAGTTTTTGTGAATTGGCGTAAAAATGTTGTGAGAACAAATGGTTGTTAACTTTTTCACATCTTTTTGTTTGTCGTTTTTTTCTTGTTGTTTAGTTGATTTTTGTTACTGGCTTTTGCTATATTGTTGGTGGCGCGTTAAATTTCGTTTAACTGTTAAGTCGCTGCTGCATCATTTAGCTGCTGCCGCTGCAAGTTCGTTGTCTAAGTCATTCGTTTCGCTGGTGCCTTGGCTCGCAATTTTTATTGCCAATGCGAAGTCAATTTTATTTTATATCATTTTTGTTTGCTCTCTTATGAAATCGCTGCTGTCGTTGTAATAATAATAATCAAAAGTAAACAAGAGTGTGTGCCGTGCTGGCGTTGACTTGAGTTCAGTGACTAACTGGTTGAATGCCTGGCTGACTGTGTGCGTTTGTCTAAGCCAAGAAGTTGGCGTAATATGCCGTTAGGCAAAGGCGTTTGCGGGTTTGTTTCTCACTGTTTATTACTTGGTATTTTAGTGTTTATTGTTTTGGGGTTGGGCGACACTTGGAGGTGACGAAGGTTAGTGTGAAATATTTCGGGTATTCAAGGTATACAGATAGATGAGATAGCTAAATGAAATGATTGCCATTTATTACAATGCCAGCAATTATGAATTAAAGACTTAATGACTTGGAATGTGTATTGTCTGGTTAAGTGTTCAGTGGTTGTATTTAATCAAACAACGAAATACGGAATATATATCTTTAGAAAAATATTAATTACAGTTAATTTAGTCGCTATACTGGCATTTCTAGTGGGTAATAATCATATATCTTTTTATAAACCAATATAAATTAAAAGATCAATTCAAAAAGTCGAAGCTTGGTATTCCTATGGCTATCCATTCAAACTTCGATTTCTATAAACCATAAGCATGAAAGCGAAAACGAACACCATTCACTGGTGACACAATTGACTGCCACCACCCCATAACCTTGAAAAAATCTCTTTGAACTTGCCCCCCAAGACGAACAATAGTGACACCGAAAATATTTAAATATTATGACATTTAAAATAAGGAAACTGAAAACCATTTATTAGCAGCAGAAGCAAGATTAAATAAACAGAATTGATTGTAGAATATTTCGGTTTCTGTTGTTTTCGCGTGTTAAGAGATCGTTAAACATTCGATTGGTGTAAGATGAACAAACAGATGGAAGGAACGTCGCGTCGCCGAAATGAACAAATAATAAAAAAAAAGATTCAGACAAAAACTGGCCTTTCATATGCAAAAGAAATCCATTTACTATTGCGGACTAAAACGAGTTGGGCTTTAGTTGGCTGGGTTGAAACCAGATCTGTGAAGGTCAGCGCGTTTAGCACCTCGATGTGACAGGCCCCATCCCCACCTCTCGCTACCCCCTTCCCCCATTTGCTGGGACCCATCCTCTTCCACAGACAATATGGGGCCAGAGATATATATGCCATAAAATGGAATGAAATCAAAGTGTTGCCTCCACTTTCGGGTTGACAACATTAATTGCGTGCCAAGTGCGGTGCTGCGGAACCCATAAAACATGAAGAGCTTAGGGAATTTTTACTGCCTTTTTTTTCGGGGTATCTCTCTTCTTGCAATTAGCTGCTGAGCTAGCGTTTAATTTATATTATTAGGGGTCATTTACAGTTATGTGCCGACTGATTTGTGACTGTCTCCTTTCCTTTCCATACACCACCTTTCCTCGCCCCAGACTCACGGCCATTGTCAGCATTCAGTGCTCAGTGCTCAGTGCTCAGCATCCAACATCTGCATCAGCATCAGCGTCATCCCATCCTCATCGTTCGTGGTGTTATTTCTTGGAGTAGGTTAATAGTGCCAAAACGTTGCAACAACAATGTGGAAGGCTACAACAAATGGCTGCTGCAATGACTGTAGAAACAAACGGTGCCTCATTTATTTCTCTTTCTTCTACCATTTGTGTTTGTTTGTGGGACCGTCAGTTGCACCCTTTCATTCTGGACAGAGTCATGGAATAACATTATTATCCCGAATATTCCGGCGCCCTCCCTTTTTCCCTACTCTACCCTCTACCCTAGCAGGCAAAATAACAAACCATTCCCAAAGCGCTAGGAATATTTATGCAGCATTATTATTTATTTTATTGACAGGCAGACAGCAAGAGCTTTTTTCACTTCCATACTCTCACCAGCTGATTGCCTTTCCCAAGTCACAATTTTTCGGGGGACAAAAGTCATTCTGCATTCTTAAAAGCCCTTTCCAAGAAGAACAGTTTTAGGATTTAATGCAGCATTTTTAAATAATGATTTCTAAATATTTATTGCATATAAAACTTTGCTTAACTTCTGTTTCATGTAAAGAAGTACAATCAAATAAAAATATAATTGCTTTGAACTAAATAATTGTGAAATTAAATTAGCAAGTGAGTTAGAGTCTCCAGTATTCGTTTGTGTTCATTTTCCGCCAATGACAGTCACCCATCCCAGGCAAATTGACTTCGATCCCCAGCTGGATGGATGCTTTGACTGCTCCGACTGCAGCTCGATCGCTGCTCCTGCTGTTGCTGCCGCTGCCAAGTGGCAATAATTTGCAGACTTACCAAAGTGCCGGACCCCCAAAACAAAAAAAAAAGAATACCCAGAATCCAGAAAGAAAACCTTTTACTTTGCGCTAATAAATTGCCATTAAACGGCTTTGGAAGGCTTTGCCACAATTGTTGCACCATAATTTCCCATCAAATTTTTCACACTCGCCTCGCCGGCTTCGGTTTTTCGGTTTTTGGGGCTGCGCTGCGAGTGTTCGCGATAATCAAATATTTGACCTCTGCCGCAAATAAATTCCCAATGCAATCGCAGGCCGGGCCAAGGAATCGGAATCGAGCCAGGTTTGAGTTTGGTTGAGTTGAGAACGTGAAAGCCGTATCCGTTGGATGCCGAACGACGAACGACGAACGACGAACACTGAACGCTGAACGCTGGCTGGCAAAACGTCGACGTTGCGTGTTAAACACAATTCAAAGTCTATAATTATTGTACAATTGCCAACAGAACCAACAGAGCCCAGTCAGGCTTGGCTCTAGCCACAGCCAAAACTCCTGCCGCCATCCAACTCGGAGGCTGGGACTTGGGATCGGGATTGGGACGGCGACCGGAGCTGCAGCTGGAGTTGGAATTGTGACCAGCTTGGCAGCAGTGGCAGCAGTGGCAGCGGCAGCGGCAGCACATGGAACATGAAAATTGTAGCGTGTAAGTTGCAGGGGGCAGGGGGCCGAAAGAGGAGAGCATTCCAAACACACATTCTAATTCCACATTCGCCTCGACTTTGGGTTTGACACACTGCTGGCAGCCACTCCAAGTGCGCCAGAGATGAGCACCGTGACACGACTCGTAACTAGAATTTTATCTGGAAATAAATGAGACAATATACAATTTAAACTGTTTAATCATATACAAATTTATTTATAATATTCCTCGAACTAGAAAATAGAGAAAACATACAACTTAAATATATTAACTGCACTTTTTGGCATTCGCTTTTAAATTAAATATCTTACAGCTCTTAACAAACTCCCTTTATCCCCTTTATCTTATCCTATCGTATCACAAAGGCTTAAGTTCTATTATAACTTATTTAACAGTCTTCTCACGTGGCCCTCACTATGTGCTGCAGATGGTTATCTGAGTGAATCTCCAGTTGAAGCGCCTGAGAATTGCGCTTCTCAGCCGCTGACTCTGCTTCTGCTTTTAACTGTTAACTTTGCTCTGACTTTGGATCTTTTGACTTGCAATTAATGCTCCAGACCTTACTGTGTATGCAGCTATTGTTGTTGTTGTAAGCTTTTTCCTTTTATTTTCGTGTGTTTCTTTTTTTCGGGGAAGCGGAAGCGTTGCCCACGCCCACTTGTCAGGCTTTGGCTAACAGCTGGTGGCAGGGAGGCGGAGTGTAAGTGGGAAAGGGGTGGCATCAGGGGGTGTTCTGTGAGTGAACCACACCGTCAGCCAGCACGCCCCCACACACACTGAGACGTACACATAGAAAAAATAAATATTTATAAAAATATTTAAATTTTTATAGAATTTGTTTGATATATATATTACTATAACTTGTAATTGTAAAGTTATTAAGTCAGAGATGCTCTCATAATGTCCCTTCAGCCTAAAGAATAGTTTAAGCCTACTACTTCTACTTATTGCTGCTTAGGTAAACTTCTGGCGTTATCTATGTGGAAAATGGAATGGTCTAAGACAATCAGGAGCTTTATGGACGCTGGTCTGACTTAGTAACAAATTTCGTATCTTGCTGGAAACGAATTCTTTCCCCCAAAAAGATCTTCTCTCAGTGTACAGATCAAGACAGGGCAGAGGGAGGAAAATAGCAGGAGATCTGCACTAGAGATGGCGGCAATAGTTGAAAGTCTAATTGTAAACTGTTGTTCGCAGTTCTCCTAACTGTTGCTTGTTAGGCGCTTGTTTATTAACAATTTAGCACGGACAATTCACAGGCAGAACCCGAGGACCTGATCGGTTGGAGAAGGAGTGAGGGGCACCGGGAGAAAGACAGACCTCCTTGTGGGCGTTACTTAGTAGTATCTCCGGCTGAGACCACCGAAAAATTTATGCCCATCGCCCGTGCGCGCTCCTCCTCACATACTCGTAAAGTTGGTCAGTTTATGCGCTGACCGTTCGACCTTTCCCGCCCCCTATTCCCACCACCATCACCACCCACTGCTCACATGCCTCTCGCCGATCATAACTGTCACAATGTTTGAGGCATGAAAACGGGGCGTGTTGGATGTGGCCTCAACCTTTTCTGGGGGAGAGAAGAGGAGCTGGCTTAGATCACTGGGAGTGGGCGTGGAAGACGGGGCCGGAGTTGAAAGGCTCGAGGGCATCGGTGAAGGTAACGGCAGTTAACGCATTAGTATTTCTCGGTTTCTGGGACATAATTTAAAGTGATTTATTCTGAAAATAAATCTTTAAGCAATAATGGTTATTTGTAAACTAGTTGCAAGGTTTTTATATTTATAATATAGATTTTTAAGAAGATTTTTTATTATTAGTATTTTAATTTGTTTCTAGTATTGCAAGTTATATTTAAGGATGCGTCCTCAAAGCTAAACGCGGGTATTTATAAATGAACCCTTTAGGATCAAAGCTATTTTCAGTACTTTAAAGTTTATTATTACTTGGAAACAAGGTTCATAATAGAAAACTATATTTAATTTCCAAATAATTCCTAAGTTACTCTAGTTTTACTATTTATAGTATATAGAAACCATAAACTATTCCACTGAAAAACGTAACTAACTTGCAACTCCCCTTTCTTCTCATTTCAGGTAAGCTATTCAAATCGCCCTGCACGCGGTTATTGGGTTATGTAAGTCGGCCCAACAACTACAGCAAAACTAACTTAAACTAAGGCCAGTAATTGGACAGATCGGAGCAGAGCAGGCCAGACCAACGCCCTAGCTAGTATATAGACGGGGTGAACGGGGGTAAGGGGACCCAACGGAAAGCTGCAAAAGTACGTAGTACGTATAGCGAAAATCGTAACAACAATGGGGCAGTGACCGTTGAAGCCAATTTCGATTCGAAATGTAAACGATTTTCGTTTTAGCAGTGCCTTGCATAAGTTTTGTGTGCGCAATTCGGGGCTAAATAAGCCAGTGGAATAATAACGGCCGGCATGGGTTAATGATGCGACATGTTAGCCAACGAAACACACAGGCAACAAGAGCAAACGAGAAAAAAACATAGTAAAAATGCGTCACGCTTACCGTTAGCATGCCGGGGAAAATCGCTGGAAAAGGGGTGGAAAATTGGGAGGGGTTTGGGAGGTGGAAAAGTGGGAGGAAAGCCGCCGCCATGGTTAAGCATGCAATGGAGAACGCACACGTAAGGCAAGCTCCAGCCCCTCCCTGGGGGGTCTTGCAGCAGCAGCAGCAGCACCGTAGCATCCCATCCCATCATGCATTTCCACTCTCCCACGGATCAGCTTGGACTCTTTCCCCCGCCATTTCCCAGCCAGCCGCCCAGCATGTGGTGCGCTCCCTTTTTTGGCAAATTTGGTGCAGTGGCAGCAATGGCAGCAGCAGCAAAAGCAGAGCGGCAGCGCCTTTCACAAAATCTAATCAGCAGGGGAGGCGCTCGAGAGGGGCTCGGTGCGAAAGGAAACGATCAGAGCAATTTACTCAAGCGCAAAATTAGTAGCGAAAAAAAGCCACTAGGAATCTGGTTAACTTTGAATAGCCGAAGTTCAAATACGCTTAGAACAGTGGCTTGTTTTGAAGAAAATAATGCTTAAAATAGGTCTAGAAATTAATTTTGTCAAGTATTTCTATTAAATAATACGGTATTAACTTTGAAATTACAATTAAGAGGAGAAAACTAGGGTTTCCTTGAAATATATAGTAGTTTTTTACAATTTAGTTTGGATTTTATCTTTAAATTTGGATTAATGTTTTTATTTTTATCTTTAAATATGGATTCAAATATAGATACATTTACATATATAAAAAAACTCTCAAAATGTTCAAAACTAGCCCCAATTTAGCACATAAACATTATCAGTTCTCCTAAAAGCGCAATTATTAAGACAATTAAATATTTAGCTTGATCTGAAAATCTTTATAAGATGATCAAAGTCTTAAATCGATTGCTTTTAAACTGATTATAATACTTGCTGACCAACAAAAAACCTATAGTCAAATGCATCATACTCTACCAAAGAGCATAGATAACATGTTGATGCTAGTGAAAAACTGGCTGCTGATTTGACCAAGCCGACAACAGTGGGCGTTTGTGCTGCTAAGAGAGCGGGGGAAAATGGATAAAAAGTCTGCCAACATGGAAATCTTGTTACGTATGCCTCCATCTCTTTCCCGGCCAGGCAATTCTAATTTAAAATTCCTCGGTGCGTGTTAGATTTCCCCCGTGGAAATGGGTGAGGAGCCGAGAGAGAGAGAGATCCGCTTGCAAGAGCAAATTTGATGCCATCTGTGTACAATTAGCTGTCAATATTGCGCATGCGCCACTTATGCAAAAGAAGACGCCGATCCACGGGAGGGCAGTAGGCAGTCCCGCTTGCAGGGAGGGGGACCAGAGAGCAAAGCAAACAAAACTGACTGGCGACTGACTCATTTGGCCAAAAGATTTTGCAACACGCAACACAAAGTCAACAGAAACACACGCAACTTTGGCTGACCAACGAGCACAGTGGTATAAGTGTGACTAGCTAGGATCAAAGAGTATACAGAAAAAGATTTGAACTTTTTATAATATTTTGCAAGTTGTTAAGTACTCCCTTATATGAGGATAGTTTTAATTATAAGTAATACTTTTTGACAAATGCAATTTCAGGGTTATTTATATACTTAAAATATATTTACTAATAGATATGCTTGAGGTTTAACAGTGTAGGCCCACTGCCTTTACTGACACTACATCATCAACGCACCTCAAGTCATCACCTCTCTCCCCACACAATCCCCCCGCTTACACTCAGCCAAATTTATGTCTATTGACTCACACACCGAGACATGACGGCAAGTGCAGCTCTAGAGTGTCAGGCGATTTGCATAAAAGACCCCACAGACATGGAGATGCATATAAGTTGCTGGCCAGATCCGTGGCCAGAAAAGATTAGGCGCAGCCGCCGGAGCCACTAAATATATATTTTTGTGTCGCCTGCTCCACTTTTTGGTGCGTTGGGCAATTCGACGGAGGAAAACTCCTGAGGCAAACGGCACTCGTTGTGCGACATATATGTATATATATTTAGTATTTAGTTGCAACTGTTGTGCACTCAGAAAATAATAATATCAACTAGATTAGCTTTATTATAGACAAACCCCCGATTGAGCAAGAAATATCCTTAATCAAATTTTAGTCATTAAGGAAAACACTATTTTTTTTCTAATATTTTTTAAGTTGGGCATTAGCATAAATTTGTAATATTTCAAAACCACATGTTAGAAGAACTATGAGCATTAGGATTTTTTGTTGTGCAGGGCAACAGGTGGCTTGGCCAAAAGCGCGTGAGTCGCGTTATTTTTACCTGTAAGTTTTACATTTTTCTTATAACAATCTATGGACAATGGGGCGGGACCGTTCGCTTCGGTTGCAGTTGCAACTCTTAGAGCCGCCGAAATTCGTGCAGCCTTTGTGCCCCCAGCAAGTGGCACGCTTTGGGCCAAAGTGAACGTGGCCCAAACAAGGCCCAATCCCAATTCCATGGAAACCGCTCGCAGGCATTTCTCTCGGCTCTCAACGAAGGTAAATCAATGTAAAGTGTGTCAGCAGTGTGTGAGCATGTGGAAAGGGGCGGGTGCAACTAAATATAGTAGTGCTGACAATCGGAACCTTTTAAATGAGTCCAAAGAATGATTCTGAGAACTACAAAGGTTGATTTTAGCTTTTTTTTTAAATAGTTTATAAAATTAAACTATATTTATTGAAATAATATTTAAAACTGACTTAAGAAAGAAGAATTAGAAACAAATTATGGCAACCTATAAAAGATCGTTTAAAAACTCCCTGTAAAATATAAATTTACTTTATAATCTTCAGAAATAAATACAGAATTTCCACCCTTTATATTTATTAAATAACAACTTTAATATGAGAATTAGAGAGTTCATATAGGTCATAAGGTAAATCCGAATGCCTTCACCTGTGGCCCAACAATTTTCGAATCCACCGCCCTGACAGGAACGAACGCTGCCACAGAGAGCACTCCTCCGCCACATTCCCCAGGGAGATTTATAGCCGTGCGGCCTGATGATGAGTGGCAAAAGCCATAGCCTGGGTGGTCCGCCAAGTACCTTAAGTATCTCCGGCAAATTGTACGATCATAACTCAATAGCCAAGCCTCATTAGGGTCCCGAAAAAAAATAAGAAAAAGTTGAAAAAAGGCCAAGAACT
This sequence comes from Drosophila orosa, assembly GCA_018904745.1. Classification (NCBI taxonomy): domain Eukaryota; kingdom Metazoa; phylum Arthropoda; class Insecta; order Diptera; family Drosophilidae; genus Drosophila; species Drosophila orosa. Next base: position 13,855 of record JAEIIH010035588.1, read on the forward strand.
CAGCCGCGCCGCAGACAGATTGTTCTGTGTGAGGAGAGAAGTGGCAAAGTCTCCTCGATGGCGGTATCGTGTGCAACAGTAGCCTCAATTTGTTGAGCTTCCCCCGCAGCACACACACACTCGCGGAGCGATATAAGAAACATTCTAACTAATAGCCAAAACATTGTAAAGAATTTTCCACTCATAAAATGGATCTCAATTTCCCTCGTTTGGGGCAAGTGAGGCAGCCGGGGGCCCAGACCCAGTCCAAGGCACTGGCTGCTGCCCACGAATCTGGCGTCGTCACCGCCGACGGTCACGTCAGGCCGTGCGCGTAATGAGCGTTAAATTTGTGGCCCGCTTTCCATCTGCCTCCGTCGCCAGTTGTCTTAAGCGATCATTTCTTTTCGGGGGTTCTTTTTTTCGGTGTTTTGGGCAACTTCTAATCACCGAAGAACACGCTTTATTATTGCTTAAATTAGTCACAAAACGGTTTCCGAAGATGAGCTTTAATTATTGCAAAAAAGCCACAAAAAGAAAGGTAAGCAGGGTTTAGTCGAAGATGGGGATACCCTGGTGACAAAATACTCAATAAACAATAAAAAATGTATTTTAAAATAGAAAATATAATAATAAATGGATTTATCTGGGAATGTTGAACAAATTTCATTAATATTGTTTGCAAACTCTCCCTCGTAAAGGGTACTCTGAAAAAGCTAATAAAATACTTGAGAAAAATCTCATTTAACGTTCCTTTTTTTTGCGGTTGATCTGCCCGAGATGATTTTGTGCGGAAATGTGGGTCAGAATAAATTATTAATGAAGTGAATTATAATGCTTCAATTGCTGGCTTGGGCTCACTTTGGCTTAAGCCAAACTCTACTTTAGTTTTCCCAAGCCTTTCACTGGCTATCAATAAATTTCCGTCTGCGATGGCAGCCGGCGATAAAGACAAACGGCCTGCCAATATGAATTAGCTAAGCGAATTGGCCATTTGGCAACTTGGTAAACAACTTCCAGAAGAGTGCATCCCTCTGCCCTCCCTGCCTCTCGCTCGGTGTATTCCGTGTCCAGTATCATCATTATCATTAGCACAAGTTTGCGCCCAGGTAAAATGGCTGGAGAACGGTGGAGATCAGGGAGGGGCTGGCGAAAAAAACTGTAGCAGTTGATAAATGTTAATGTTGATAGCAAGTAAAGCGAAAGACGAAGGTAGAATGCATTGCAAGAGGAAGATTGTATACTCTATAACGTTATTCTTTGAAAGAACTATCAAATTTAGTTGGATTTTAAGAATAGAAGAGATTCCCATGAGAGCCTTTTACACTTACAGAGGACGTTGTGCTCGAGATGTTGATCCCGAGAGCATCCATTGCCCTCTGAAGTGTGACCAGTTTTGCCTTAAGGATAACTATTTAATTAAATATTCTACATAATTTATAGATAGATACATTTCTAGATATATTTCTAAGCTCAAATAATAACTAATAAAAATATCAAATTTTACAAATTTGAATGTTGGTTTCATTATAATAGTAAGAGAAAGAATGACAACATATTTTAGAAATAGTTCTTACCTTTTTCTAGAAGTTAGGGTATCTGGAAGAAATTGGCAATTGGCTTCCTGGCTAGCTGGAAAGGTTAACAAAGTTCAGCGAAATTCCATTCATTGGCCGGGGAGAAAAAAAAAAGAGAGATGGAGACACTGGACACTGGAGGGTTAGAGCAAAGACATTATATTCAACAAGATGGCCCACGCCATACGACTTTTTGGTACACGATTTTTTCTGCCTGGCTTTAGAACTGGCTCCAGGCTCTCTTAAATTTTTTCTAAAGCCAGGAAG